>JAVQJD010083233.1:0-48817 GCA_036023655.1 Nannoperca australis | reverse complement strand
CTCTATTTTACACATCAGATGAATACACATTAGTTTCTCGAGTGTTTTTATATATATATATATATATATATATATATATATATATATATATATATATATAGATTTAAACTTCAATGTCTCCTCCCCACTTCTGAAACCAAACCTACGTCCTTGAGTTTAGACTAAATATGTTTAAATCCCAAAAGCTTCGGCTTTTCGCTCCCCAGATTTGAATGAAATAAACTTTATAACTAGAAGTATAATTGAACAGTTTCCTGCCTAAATGGAATATATAATAAAAGCCTGTGGAGTTAAGGTTCACTTCCTGTTCTTTGTCTGTGCAGGTGGACGACCTTGAGGTTCAGAAAAAAGCTCTGGCTGAGTACAACGAGATCTACCAGGCGGCTTCTGTGATCGTGTCCCGCAGGTGTAGCTCCTCCTGAACCGCCCTGCTCCGCCCGGGGGGTCGGTTTCCATGACGCCCACTCACGCCTCATTAGCATCATTCTCAAAGATGAAGTTTAAATGTTGATGTTCATTGTGAAATGTTGTTTTCTATTTATAACTGAGTTAAGTCGTGTGAGGTTTCCATAACAACAGTCACACTTTTACAGTTCTGCATATTTATTTTATTCACTTCAAGTCATTTCTCTCAAACCGGTCACTTAACTGAGTTATATTTATTTACTGTCGTAATTTAATGGATTTTATTTATGTTTAATTTAATGTAATTTATTTTTCTTGTTGTCTTTGTTTAAATAAAATCAATCAGCACCAACTGAAAGCTTCATTTTCTATTATTTTACCCTTTTACACACTTTGTCCAGTATTACAATATATAATATGTAATATTACAACAAACAGCCTCCAGTCTGGAGATCCACAAAGCTGCTTTCTGCACAGTTTCTCACGTTTTCACACCAAATCATCCGCAGGTTTCATGCAGAATGATGTTGTAGTGGTTTCGAATGTAATCGGGTGACGAGTGAAAATGAAGACAGAAAGAGAAAGAGTCGAACTGAGCTGAAAAGAGACGAAAAAGAAAGACAGGTTTCAGTTTTTCTGGGAGACATATGAGACAGAAAGACTTGTTGTTGGAATCAGAACCACTTTTTTGGTTGGTGTCGAGTCTTTGACCTCGAGTGACGAGAAAACCTGGACTTTGAGGAGCTTGATGTTTGTTTTCAAAGCTTCAAAGGTCGAACAATGCCCTGTTTTTGGATGTGGTTCTGCGGGACTTCAACGACTTTAATGTAATCTGGTAAAACAAGCAAAGCGAGTGGAAACTGTCCAGAATTCTGCACAAAAAAGCAAAGTCTTTATAAAATAAGTCCAGGTTTTGTGCAGAAGGATTGTGATTTTCTGAACTCTTGCATTCATTTTTCCAGAACTCCTTTAATCAGAGTCGAAGATGACAAAGAAAAGAAAGAAAGGCGTCCTGTGTGGAATTACTGTGACATCACTCTGACATCACCGGGCTCCCCGGCACCTGGACCAATCGTGTGGGGGGATTTCCCCGTCACCTCGTGATGTAATGACACCCTGACAGGATGCAGCGGTGGTTCCACCTCTGGTTCTGAGTGACGAGAAAAACCCCTTCGTCACCTGCCGGCTCGTTAACCACTTAATGAATTAATGAGTTAGTTAATTAGGTTTCTAACAAGCTCATTCTGACTACGTGTGTTATATTTATCATTCATGTGTCTCCAGAATCTGAAGCAGCCGTTTAATCTAAGAAGTAAAGTGTCTTTAGTTTCCAGATAAAGCAAAGGTTTGTCTCCTACATCTTTGCCAAATAAAACTATTAATAAAAACTAAAACTAAACCAGGTTGTTTTTAACCACTTAAAGTCCTTTGAATTCTCTCTTTTGTGACTTTAAGGTTGAATCTTCTTCTTCATGCATGTTTTCATCTTATACATACTTATAAATATACAGATTTCTCATCTTTAGGAACTTCAAGAAATCACCAAACGTGAAGATACGTTTCATAAAACTACATGTGGTTTTCTGTCACGATGTCTGAATGTTGGAAGTGGTTTGCTCCTCTTGAATCTTGAATCCCCCCCCGCACTGACCTGCGTGGATCCACTGGTGTTATAAACCTCTGTCTTTGACTCAGGTGTGATGTGTGTGTGTGTGTGTGTGTGTGGAGGGGGGGGGGGCTTCCCCTCGAAGCAAATCAGAGGACGGGACTTTTTCCTCTTTTCTCAGGGAGAGCTGAACAAAAAGGTCCAAGCTGCTCCAAAGTTCAGAAAAAGTGAGTCATCAGAGTGAGATCTTCTCCGTCTCAGGTGGACCTTCTTACTGTCCAGCCACCACCTTTCACGTAAAACAAGGTCTGATTAGGGTGTAAGTTTGCCCCGAGTTTCGCCTCTCAGGCTACATATGTTGGAAAGTCTGCAGACGACACTCAGGGCTGAAAGAACGTCCTGAAATCTTAGTTTTCCAGGAAATATTTGTATTTACAGCTACAAATATTTGACAGTTAAGAGCTCTTTGTAGTAAAGATGGAAACACTGTTGAAAAGTGGTTTTAACTTTATTAACAATATAGAAGTTTACTTACGTAGATAAAATATATTTTTAGTTGTAGTTTTGTGGGAAGCACACCCAGTTTTATAAATTCATTAGATCCGCAGCTCAGAGGAGTGTTTGTTAGAAGGATCATCGCTGGTTTGGCTGCATGTGAAAAACCTGCAGAAACCCAACGTGCACAAACTCATTTCACCAAAACGACTTGTGAACCGCTCGTGTGGAGCTGATAGTGTCGCGTCCTGTCTGGTCATTTCCTGTTTTATTTTGAAATGAAGTTGTTTTGCTCTGATTGTTTCCTTCACTTCCGTTTTGAGATTGCTTCCACCTGTCGCTCGTTACGATGTGTATTTAAGTCCTGTCCTGTGGTTGGCTCATGTCTGTAGAAACACACGTTAAGTCTTCGCTTGAGAACGTTTTGTTCAGTTTTGACTCTTGTGTTCTTGAGTTTTTGCTGCCACGTCAGCCTTTTGAACGATTTCCTCCTGTTTTTGTATGTTTGAATTATTTTGTCCTTTTGCAACCTCTGAATAAAGAGCGTTCTTTCTCCAGTGCCCATTACCAGATCGTGACAGATTACAAGTTCATTGGATGTTTGAAGCACACTGAATCAGACTCGAGGCTGCAGTGAAACACCAGGATGAGATCTGGTGTCAGTCACCAGAACCCAAACGAACCCAAACAGACCTCTCAAAAGTATGGAGAGAATTTTGTTTCTTTTCAAAGCATCAAAAAAATGGTTTGAGAGAGAAACTTTCCACACTTTTGCTTTCAAACTCTAAAGTTTTTCTTTCAAACCCTAAAGTTTTGCTTGCGAATCTAAAAGTTGTGCTTCTGGTTCTGCTTTATTTCGTGGGCGGGACATACGCCAAATCACTTGTTAATAACATTTATGCTTTGCTCTGCACGATCACAACTCAATATATCTATATCTAACTATATAAATCTATCTCTATATATAAAATTATCAATGACCTATTCATACTTGTAGCACCAGTGCTATTAAGAAATGTAATCTATCATAAAGGACTTGAGTTAAGGTGCATAGCAGCGTACCTGGACAAGCAGCTAAGAGGACTAAATAATACTTTTAAACGTATCATATGGAGGGTGTGTTCCTTGCTAGTGAACTGGCCAATAGAAACGTCTTTCAGCGTAGGTCCCGCCCACGGCATAAAGCGGAACCGGAAGCACAACTTTTAGATTCGCAAGCAAAACTTTAGGGTTTGAAAGCAAAACTTTAGGGTTTGAAAGCAAACGTGTGGAAAGTTTCTCTCTCAAACCATTTTTTGCTTTAAAAAGAAACAAAATTCTCTCAATAATCAGCCGGCCACCCAGATGAGAAGGGTCTAGATATCTTGACACTGGTTATTTCCTGACCCTCTGTATGGTGTGCGAAGTGCTGGTGATGTTGAGCACGTGAGAAGGCTTCAGCCAACATTGAGATCACTGACACCATTACTGAGTACAGAGAATAAATTCACTTGTACATGATCAATATCAAATGTAGATACTTACTGTTTCAGTAATGGAGGACTTCTGCTATATCACTGTAGATGTGTCACTGTTAGGACTTGGAGACCACTCAGTTTAATCATTGGGCTACTTTTGGTGGAATTGTATCATTTTAATATGATCTAGTGATGAATAATTGATTAGTCGAATATAAATTGGATTATTGCTAAATCATTTAAGTCATCAAGCAAAAATGTCACATATTGTCTGTTTCAAGCTTATCAAGTTTGAGTTTGTATAACTTTTGTTGGTTTAAGTAGAAAGTGAATTAAATTAAATATATTTGGAAAGTCAGATTGATTGTAATGATAATTGTTAGTTGCAGCTGTAGTCATGCTTATATCATATTTAATAATAACGTGTTATCATTTATTTATTTTTTCTTCTAAATTTGGTCGTCTAAATTCATTTGAAATAAATTGTAAAAACAAACCAAATGAGTGGTTTTGATGTACAGATATGAAGAGTAATGGTAGAACACCGTGTATTGCACTGAACATAAATATTCATTTATCGTTTTTTTCGAATATTTGCAGCTAATCAATATCAGACATTAGTTATAACAAGATGTGTTTATTGTTTTTAAACAAACCACCAAGCCCTAATCTCTGCATTCACAATCTGTTCTGAATTATAATCCCTTTAAATGTAAGGTAACACTCTTTATATCACCAGTTGTAGCTTCAGCTTCATACCAAAACTCCTGGGTTCGAGACGGCATCTTGGAGTATGTTCCTTAATGTCCACTCTCTTTATATTAGCAATGAGATCCTCTGGTCCCCCTGTGGGGCTGCATGAGGGCCATGTCAGGCATCCATTTTAGCTGCTTGTTGGACCAATTTGTGGCCAACATTAGACTTTCATTACAGGCCTCCCAGTGCACACGCACCTTGTAAGATGGGACTTAATTAAGTTTATGCTTTCCCTGGCAGACCCAGGGGCTGGCTGCTTGCTTCTGCTGCCGATTGTTGATTTATGTTGAGTCCTCAAGGACAATCTGCTTCCTCTGCCACAGAGCAGGGCAGAAAACAAACGTTAGTTCATTACCAGCTGTTTGGTGATGATGTGAGATGATCTCCAAAACACTGCCTCAATATTCTATTTTTCATATCGTCTTGTTTCTCTTTTGCCCCCTTTCAAAAGGGCTTTCTGAAAAATCTTACAAACACTTGATCCTCTGGTTGCTGTTAAGCATTGTTTGCCTTTTCTCTCTCAAGTGGGTTTTTAGGCACTTTAGAAGATACCTCATCTGCCAGTTCCTGGCAGCGTGCATGTATTCTTCTCAGGTGTCAGAGTTGAGTAGGTAGTCCTCAAATGGAATTTATGTATCTCGGTTTAAGTGTTTTGCATGTCATCGCTACATGAACCATCCGTACAAAGAATGTTTTCAGTTTTTGCCCTCAGCTTGGAGGCCGTCGAACTTTTCAGACTCAGGAAACCTGAGTTGATCTTTCCCACAGTAGATTCTTTGGTGTCAGTATCTGGGGAAATATGAATGCAATGCAACGCAAAGATATGGTGCCATTTTGATTGACAGAAAGTCTCGCAAACAATGACGTCCACGGTCAAAGTGCAAAAGGTTTTGGCTTCTGTGTAGCAGTTCATCGTGTCCATTTCTCCCACTTCTGTAAAAAAGAATACAATATTAATCATTTGAATTCCTTTTAAAGTGATAAGGATTTTGTGAATGTGCTATATCTGTTTGGCTAAGAGGACCTGCTTCTCATTCATTATAAAGAAAAATACATTTGTCTGTGCTGGGCTCCTCTTTGATGTGCACTTCCTTTGCTGTCAGCTACAATAAATGAGATTCATCTAAGAAGCAGAGCAAGACAAATAAATCCAATAAGGTTTTGTCACTCACTCTGTGTGTCCTTTAGTGACATCCTTTCCTCCTCTTTTCTCCTACACTCTCTCTCTCTCTCTCTGTTTCTCAATCTATCTCCTTCCCATTGCTCTTTTATATCTGCTTCTTTCTATACACTCTTTTGCAACTCTCAAGTGAAGCAGAGCCAGTGTTTACCTTTTTTAGATGGAAAAACAGTGCTCGCTTTAATAAACGAATGTATCCCTTCGCCGCCCAGCTACCTCTGGGAGCCTTGAAGAGAGGCTGACTGCTTAGCATTTTTGTCTGTTTTGGAAGGTGCTTATGCTCGTGCAGCGCAAGGCCCGAAAGAGTGACAGAGTGGCTGGATAAGGTCAGCCAGACGCCACATGCCTGAAACAACAGCACATCCATCAGGTACCTCCCCGTCTGCCGTGCCCGGGTTCCTGCTCTGAAGCCTGGCAGGCTGTGAGCTCCTTTCAGGTTGTTGATGTGCCACACGACGCTGGGCGCAGGTACAAAAGACGGCTGCTGGCTTTTAATGCGTGACTGCATCCGATTCACCTTCGACATGCTCGCTCTACGTTCAAGCACAACCTTGGCATAGGCTCAAGGAACAGGAAGAAACCTGTAGATGCACCCGGGAAACACAGCAATAAGGAGAGAGTTGGGTTCATGCCCAGGAGACTTCTTTGTTCCTGTCACAGGATCACTTGCAACAAGTTGTTAGACACACACACAACAAATGGACTTCGAGGAAGAGAGGGCAGAGTGTGACAGGTTACAAGTATTGGTGCGCAAACTTTGAGCCAATCTGTGATTAAACTGCTTTATGACACTGATTCGATGTGCTGATGATAACACAGCTTGGACAAGACTTGAAGATATGGAGCTCTTTGCAGGCAAGTTAGCAGCTGCTGCTGGTGTCGCTGAGAACCGAGAAGAGCTTGCTGTAGCTCACAGTCCACCATCACACCCTAAACGCTTCTGTAGGAGTCTGGCTGGCCAATGTCCTTCCCTGCAGAGAATTTTTATCTTGCTAATCGGCTTTGATTCTCAGGCATAGTGTAAGCTGCTTTTTAGCTGTAAAGGCTGGTGTTTAAACTTGATGTTTGATGTCACTGAGGCTGACGATGAGCCAGTGTAGTACAAAAAAAAACATTGTACACATTATTGTTTTGAAAATGCTTCTTTTTCTGACTCACTCATCTGTAATTACCTGGTTTAACCTGTGTGCAGGAAATAATGAAAGTGTAGCAAAATACTAGTATACTGTAGAAGCAATACATGCCATGTTGAAGACTGGTTTAAGAAAGTTATTCAACAAATTACACCCTTAAATTAACCAGTTTTCTCAAAGATGCTTTTGGGAGAATTTAAACAATGTGATTGGAAGGTCATTAACATCCGATCACAGTGTTAAAGCTACAAAGTCCTTTCCAAATCATTTCCAAAACCAAGTCTTAGTTAAAACGTCAAAATGTTTTTCACAAAAAAATCAGGATCAATAATCCAAACTACTCAAAAAGAAATATTGTGTATGAAGCATTAAAATAGAACACCGTCTCTGGTGTTGTGTGATCGCTGGGAGCTTTGTAAAACTTAGTGTAATGAGCCTAAAGAAGTATTTCTTTGAGGTGAAAACACTGCAGGCTGTAATGATATTAGAATTATAAATAATCTCAATTGAAATTGCAGAACGTTCTTCAAGCATGTGTGCGCAGGAAAACCTCATTGATTTAGTGATTAGCTGCGAGTGTGGAATGTGGATTTAGCTTCCCTCCCCTGGCTCACTGAACAAACCAGATGCACATCCTTTCCTTGCATCTCGGTACGACGGTAAGAAAGTCTCTGAACATATCAAGAGACTCAACATCCACAGAATTAGGATCCGTTAATCAGACTGAATGAATATGCAAAAGGGGCTGCTGGGATGCGGCCTGCAGCCTGTCTGGCTAACAAGGCTGGCATCCTGCAGCTTCCCTCTGAAAGAAAGATATATCTTTTTCAATGGCCTGAGCTCTGAGCAGCAGGTGTGTGCGCTGTCGCTGTCTCCCTCACTTCCATTTGGCTGCTTCTCTTATTGCTCCTCTTTATCTAATGCTCATGCCTGCGCTCACTCCCACCCTCACTCACTCATCAACAGCATCACTGACTAATAGTGCGCCATTCTTTGCTAGACAGGGATTATTGGTGTTTACCAAGACTGTTTGCATGAGCACATTGAAAACCTTGGTGTTGAATGAAGAAGAATTGAAAAGACCATACCAGCGGTTTTGCATGTATTAGCTCATTTACTACAAATCACACACATAGTACATCACAGCAAACTATTTTGCGGACCATGCTGCTGTGTAATTTTTTACGTTTTTTTTATCCAACTACCTGCCAGTCATTGGTTTCCATTAGTTTCCATACCAAATGAAAATTAAGCATTGTAGCTAACTGTTAAAACTTGCTAGAGAACCTGAATAACTACTACACTATAGGCTATTGCTAGTATAGGAGTCTATTAATTTGTTTTATATTATAACACAATTTAATGTGGGAACCAATGGATGCCTGGAACTGTAGGAAATAAATCCATATGTCAAATTGAACATTATTTAAGCAATTTATTAAGGAACAATACAAAACATTTGCTGGTTCAAGCTTCTAAAGTGTTGTGATTTACTGCTTTTCTGTGTTTTTTTTATTGTCAACAATAATACAAACAATACATAATTCATAGATAGCCAAAACCTGCAAAAACTCCTTGAATGGAGTTGAAGTGAAGTGAAGGGCTCTTTATTTTTTCCATTAACCTCTCCTTTATAACTTGGTGACACTTGTTCTGTATTTCAGAAAATATGGCCCAATTCATCTGTGCTACGGTCTTATCTCCGCTAGATCAATCGAGATGAATAGAGCCTCAGTACAAGATGATCAAGCTTCATGCCAAGCTCTGTTGCAACCCTTCCTTCGGGCTACAGTGTGCAGATGATGCTTCTGTAGATGTGGGTGACCAGTCTGCCCTTAATGTGCTAGTTTTCTGGAAAGAAAACAGTCATTCTACATCAGTTACATCTGTTGAAGCAATGCTGGATCACAGATGCGACGTGGAGAGGGCCAGGGAGAGGTCAACACTATGTAATAATATATGATAGATATGGCTTTAATTGCTGGCATCAGTCAAGGCGGTATTAACCTGGTTAGAGAGTATAGTCATAAAGGAGATTCTGGGCTGTTTTCGTACACCAGCCAATAAGACCTCAGTCCCCCGGGTGCTCTGATGAATGCTCTTTCTCAGCCGCAGGGCTTTTCTGTGTTGAGGACTCCAAAACCTGTGTTATTGAAAAGGCTATCATCCTCCCTCTGCATCTGGAGTCACATAAAAACACATAAGACTGGCTTTGCATGTAAATCACTGAGGATCACAATTAAAGTGACACAGAGGAGTGATCAATATGGTTGTGTTGTCCTCCTCCCAACTATCTCACAACATGGCTCTTGTAAGTTGATCACTTCATATACTCCAGGAAAAAAAGCCTGACCTACTTAAAGTGGACTGTATTTTTTCGCTCTTTCTGGGAGGAAGTAGGGGAATCTGGGGGTGGGCAACTGCAGCGCTCCTCTCCCATGAATTTGCGTTTCGTATGCAGTCTCAAACTTGTAACTAGCCTAATTGTTTTAAATGTGCACTTTCTGTGATTCACACATGCCTCCAAATGAAACGAATCACAGTTAAACCAGCTGGTACCTTTTTAACTTGATACTGCACCTCCATACTTAAAATCGTAAAAATCAGCTATTTACTTCACACAATGTTCATCTTTTGACCACAATCCCTTTGAAAATGTGCCAAGAGAACTTGTTTTTCTGTCAGAACGGAAGACGATAGTTGATGTGATTCTCTTTGTGGTTATCTGGCAGCAACTGGTTTTGATCTAGGCCGTTGTCGTTTCATCACGTTCGCCATATGGGCAACCGCAGAGTAGAAACGGTAGCAGGCAGGTGACAGGAGCACACATTAGGCTCCAATCCTCCACGACAGCCGAGACACGCCACAGCATGAGGGACAGTTCTGTCGTAGCGGAGCAGGATCATGTCCTAATAGAGAGGCTTTCACCCCCCAAATAAATCAACTATCACAAGGTCTGACATGCAGCCTTTAGATTCAGGGTTGAGACGTCATCCATTATGATGCTGAATGTCCTGCTTGGATGGAAACAATAAGGTTGTAAGAATGCACATGCAGACATTTACACATTGAGTCCGTCAAGGTTTTTAGGACTAGAATAAAAACTGTTCATACATTCATACACACACACACACACACACACACACACTCATCACTACGGTAGATCCTATTTATTAAGGCAGATGGAGTGAGTCTCACTATCTGCATAGACATCTGCTATAAGAAGGAACTGAGTGCACTGTGTGAAATCCAATGCATCCTCTGGCTGTGATGAATCAGACAGTGAAGAATGTGTTGGTCAATTCAGAGACAACAGGTTTTAACCCTGACCTGCATCACAACCACTGATTTGTCTGTTAAGTTTCTTCTTTAAGCAGCTTTAAACAGAGGAAACAAAAACCCTACACTTTAATATTGACAACCCTCCTTTTTGCTAAATATAAGTAACATTTAATTGCAGTAAATACCATTGCCATGTTTCAAGCCAGCAGGTGCAAATCCAAATTGTAAGGGCTCTTTTTTTTAATGGCCGAATCACAATGACAAGCGCAAGCACAGAAAATGTGCACAAGGACAGTTGTGAACAGTGTGCAAAAGGTGGAAGGTGGGATAATAATTATCTCTTCTACCCGTCACATTTCTCACCCATTATCTTTTAAACAGGTGTACCAATTACAGAAGCATGTGATGAAAATAGGTCACAAAATGAAGAGGAGATTCCAGACCGGCATGTCCTGGAAAGTCACGTTTTCTTAGACGTGCAGAGTGGCAAAGTGTGAACACACAGATCACAAATATGTAGCCAGACACTTTTTCACAGTTGATCTTTCATTTGTGGAGATATATTGAAAGGTTGGTCACAATGTTCTCTCTATATACTGCACTGATTTTATAATAGCACAGCTTGTATTGCAGTTTAAGGATACTGGGGACATTACTATTATTATGTTATTATACAACTATTATTTTTGCAAATAACTGCATCAGAATGTATGTAGTAACTCCATATCTGCTGAAATTGATAGTGGCTTGTAAATTTGATTTCTTGTAACCATTTTGCCTGAAGGTCCTTTATCCAAAAACATTTTTTAAATCCTTACTGTGAGCAGATTCTGTGTCTGCTTGTTCTACACTTTGTCATTCACTAATAAAATATTGAGTGAAACGTTCAAACACAGGATGTCATGATTTATGTCTTCTCTTAAAGTCCATCAAAAAATATCCTGACAACAACATATTCATTTTAAAAACCCAATAATGCAACATAAACATATATAACATTTAGTTACCATTGGAAATGCTGGGATCAGGATTGTAATATGAAGTGACATGTTTTGTGGCTTTGCATTTGTAGCTTTCATCCCAGAAAAAGAGATGTTTTAGAGCATCTTTGCTTGACTGACAAGTGTCTCAGCCTATCACAGTCAGCTGAGGTCTGCTCCTTCCACCTTGCTGCACCTTGTTTCTGCAAACATTTGGGTTTTCCTGTCTATGATGGCAAAATCAAAATCAAGACTTCAAAATATATTTTCAGAACTCTGGGTGGACAGTGATCACTAAGGCTGCTGTCTCCACAGGGAACCCACACTTGACCATCATTTCTTTCTGGTCTGCTTTAGCCCACCATACCTCATGTGTGGGTTCATCAGCCCCACAGCCAGAAGGCAACATTATTCCATGCTGTGAAGGTTTGAGGTTTCAGTTTGGAGGTTTTTCTGGGCCTAGTCAATGGTAAGGACCACTGGTCAAATGCTGGTTGACTGTAACCTCTTTATGCAGCCACTGTCATTCCCTCTGGTGATGCTGCCAAAACAATACAAGTGCACAGAGACCTGCAAGTGTTTGGCGGCAAATTTACGAATTTGCAGGGTTCATTGCTTGTTAGTTATGAGGTGAGTGTGAGAGGCTCGGTTTCAGTTTAGTCAGCCATGACAGTACTCTTTTTGCTTAGTACAAATAGACACCACACATTTTGTTCTTGTCATTTCTCCATTTGTGGGAGACATTCAGCAAAAAAGTAATGGAGTCCCTGCGGAGGCTGGCAGCAGATATAGCTCTCCTGTGGGGAGAGCTGTACTGGATGGATAATGTTGCAGACCACTGCTTAGAGAGAGAGAGGAGGGGGGTATGAGGGGCTGTGGAGGTGGGGGAGTGAAAAGGAGATAGAGATGGAAAGAAATGAGAGGGTGCAGGACTGTGGGACTGCAGGTAGCAATCACAAAAAAGAAGTGCCATATACATTCATACTGCACATTCACACACAGTCCCTCTGTCTTTTACTTGTCAAATAACCCTCAGTGCTCAGGTGGCGAGCATTAAATGAAGCAGGACTGTCAGTGTCACACGCTGTCACATGGAAACAGTGTGCTTATTAACTTCAATGTGCATTAATCTCCCTCTCAAAATAATTTTATGTCAAATCAGTGATAAATTATTAGAGATAATTTTCAATTAAACCTCTACCCTAAATTAGAGAACTCTGTTATGGTTAATTATGTTTCATATTACACACTACATAGTGTGCTAGGGCTCGTTTCTGATTCTGA
Source organism: Nannoperca australis (assembly GCA_036023655.1). NCBI lineage: Eukaryota > Metazoa > Chordata > Actinopteri > Centrarchiformes > Percichthyidae > Nannoperca > Nannoperca australis. The sequence goes on along the minus strand of JAVQJD010083233.1, from coordinate 36,239 downwards.
GGTCAAAGAAAAGTTCTCACTTTAAATGTTCTTTTTTGTCAGTCAGAAGGAAGCCCTGAATTCATCATAGCGATTGTTAGTGAGTGAAGAATAATGTGGGTGACAGGCTAACAAGCTTTGATGACAATATTTGGTGCTCATTTTGCACCCTTATATATATATATATATATATGTGTATGTGTGTGTGTGTGTGTGTGTGTTTGTGTTGTGTGGGTGAATGGATATGTATGTGTGCATGTCTATTAGTCCCAAGAGAGGCCTTGCAGCAGCTGCATACCTCCCAGGGAGCTCAGAGAAAAATGGGGGCGGCATGCATATACTTGTTCTCTCCTTTCACAGATGGGAAAACATCACTCTACAGGTGACGCACACACACACACACACACGCACACACACACAGTAAGGCTGTGCCTTACTGTAGTGGCAGTTAGAAGTGTAGTTGTGTCTGTGTGTGTGTGAATAAGTAGGTCATGCAACCAGAGTGAGAAAATAATAGATTCACATTCAACTTAAGTCACAGAAAATGAGTTGGGATTCTATTCCCATTACAAGAAACGCTTTTCAATTACCACAAAGAGCGAGCTGCACGGCTCAATCAATAGGACCGCTTTGAGGTTGTGCTTGTGTTCGTACGCAGATGCATGCAGCTGGTTGTGTGTCTCTTTCTTTGTACATGTGGCGATATTGTTGTTGTGTATGACCAATGGACTGAGCTTGTTTTTGGCACAGATTTTCCAGGGGGTGGAGGGAGGACAGGGTATGAAGCACTGATTTCACAGGCACCATTTTCACATAAAGCGAGTTGCTGGAAACCACAGATATACAGGGCTGAGAAGAGGACACATCATAGTGACGGCAATATGTTTTAAGGCTCTGTGTTGATGATGAGGACCAAAGCATATTTGTGTGTGTGTGTGTGGTAGTATTAGTAGTAATAATAATAATACAGTGCTTTTCTATACCCAAAGTGCTAAGAGTGTAAGAGGGCGCGAAACAAAGAGAAGAGGAAAGGAAGTCAGACTTGGGCCATATATACGACCACAAAGTGTAGACTGCCTCCTGATGGATATGGGTCAGACAAATCGATTACTATGACATGGTCTCTTGTAATGTGTTATTGATACACTGGCCCCAGTATTATTATATTTTCTCTTGCGATATTAAAGCATAAAATGTTCCTCCTTTAACACATTTGAACTCTGAACTGTTCTGCGTTCTGGCAGTTCATCTTATTGCTATTTGACATTTGAATGACAGTCTGAGACGCTTTGCACTTTAGCCCTTTGTTTCATCTCCGTTGTCCATCATGCTATAAAAATGCAACACTCTCCATAATGCAGTAAATGTCAGTGTCTTTTACAGTTTTGACATTTTTATTTCCAGACATTTAATGCACAAGTTGAAGCTACTACTGTATAATGTTTAAATGTGATCCCTTTTAATGTTATCATGGAGCTAAGCTAGCTGTTCCCAGTCTTTTGCTTAGCTGGGATAACATGTTAGGCTAGCGTAGCAAACAAGTGTATTTTTGTAAAAGCCTCGCTGTTATTTTCAACCAAGTAGAAGTTTCATTGCGATTAAAATCAATTTTTTAAGAAAGGCCAGGTCCAGAACTTTGATGAAACACATCAATGCTGGTGTCACTATGGTGTCTACTGTCTTTAATCGGCCCTTGCAAGGCAATGCTGACATAGAGTTACCGGTTGGGCCCTATCTACATCCTGAAATGTATATTAAAAAAAGAATCCGTGTCAGTCAGTCTCCCCTGATCCACACACTACGTAGCCGCGCATTTCTTAAATATGCAGTTAAAGAAGGTTCTAGCTGAATTCGAGGGGGGAATTGCACTTTAAGAGCTGCATGTTTGGGCTTCACACACTGATCCTCACCAACACCGTCAAGCTGCTCAGTTTAAGTCTTACTCAGAGAGACAGCTCTCGAGTTTGAAACTGCAGAGGAGCCTGACAGACCTGATATTCTTTGATCAGCAGGACGAGCCGTCCAGCTGGGTATGGAGCCTAAAATATTCTATAAGTGACTGACAAACCAGTGTTAAAGACCACCACTCAGCTGTCCTCAGTTTAGTTTTATGGCTATAATAAAGATACTCATATTCACAAATACTGAGGAAGCTGTCCGAGTCCATATACGAATCCATTTTATCCATCCATGTGTCCCTCGTTATGGAAAGTAGCGGCGAGAGTGAAAGACAGCTCGAAAAATGTTCATGTCTCACCTTGTAACAATTCACTGTTAAATAAGTTTTCTCTCCCCAAACAGTTAGTAGTATTGTTAGAAAATGCCTTTAGGCACTGCAGAATATATTCTGTGTGCTTTTTGCGTAGTTCTTTTGTCAAGTTCACCCAGCAGCTATTCCACCTTAACAAGAACCAGTGAGTGTTGACACTCATTCTGTTGTAGCAATACATGCTCACCTTTTATTAAAGTGCATAAGGATTTAACAAATAACTTTCTTTTTTTTTTTATAGTGTAGGCGAGGATTTCAATTAAATTGCGTTTAACAATTGCATGTGCAAAGCAGTAGTGGAAAATCAAATGACTGAAAAAGAAAGTGTGTGGGAGACAAAATGTCCTATAGTGGAGTATTGAAGCTTGGCTCCCTTAGTGATGCCCCGGGATTGTTAAAATATAAAAATAAAACATAACAGAAGAGGAACGTTGAACAGCGGCATTCATTGTCCCTCTGCTGCTGCAACTGCTGGTTTATGTTATATATATATGTGTATATATATATATAATGTTTAACTTTAGATTTGGGAGTTTTTCAGGTGCTTTTTTAACGTTTAAAAAAACATATGACATTCATAAAGGCACTTAATGAAATTTTTCTCAATCGTGGCCAGTTACTATCTCATAGAAAAAGTACCACGTTAGGTTTGATATATAGTTGTTTGTTTTTTCAGAATAAATGAAGTTTTGTCTCCGTTCTGTGAAGTTTTTATTGGCTCTATTCAATGGAAAGAAATGTGTTAGTCAAATCAGTGGCGTTATTGAGAATACATTACATGTCTCCCCGAGTCCATTTGATTAGAAATACAATTACATTTTTATTATTTCCCTTTGTTCAAGTTTTATTTTCTCCCAGTTATGATAAATGTTGTTTTGAGTGAGTCAATACCTCTGCTGTGAGCCAGATGAGCTTTTTCTAGCAGAGATGCTTTTTGGGGAGGAAAAAGATTTTCTCTCAGCTTCTTTCTATACTGTCTTCCATGTTGTTAGGCAGACAGGTGTAATTGATTGAGAGCTCAGTGTGCTGGACAGAAACTGCATGTACAGTACTCTGAAGACTACTTTTAAAAGTTTGGTCGTTCACGCTGATGTTATTCTGCGGTTCTGCAGCATAAAACCTGTAAAAAACACTCGTTGTTTTTGTGACTTGCCATAAGCCACAGATAATTCTTTTTGTCTTCTGCCGAATAGCTGTTATTTTGTCTACTGGCAAAGAAAATGTCATGTGGAACGTGAAGGCCATGGGGCCCAGCCCATTTCAGCCAGTATCAGCCAGTTAACACCTTAGTTGGACTTAAAGGTCACCTCCCTTACAAATCTCCTCATACATATTCATCCCCGCTCCTCTTCGAGACTTTGCTGAGGGAGAGCTTAAGCTTTTCTTTTATCCCCTCATTCCTCCTCCTTAACTGGAGGAAACCAGACTCTAGTTCACATCCTCCTTCTTCAGGGCCTTCTGCTCTCAACCTGGCGTCCTCAGCCAGTCGGAGGAGGCAGAGTTAGAACCCTTGGATCGTAAAATGCCTTCTTGGAATTCAGAAAGAGCACGGTGAGGAAGACTGAGCTGAGAGTGGGCTGCTGAGCTAGCTGGCACCGCGATCTACTCCAACTCATCTCTTTGCCCTCAACATTACTTTAGCACCAGCAAACTATCCCCAAATTAGCAACTTATCTATTATGGATGAACCTCTAATGCATCTGTGGAAATAACTACACGACAGTGCCTGCGTGTGTGTTTGCGGAATTGTGTGCAGATACCCAATCATGCTGTATCAACCATGAATGCACTGGTGGTTGCATGGCTACATGTGCATGCCCACATCCAATACACGTGTGTGTTATCATTTTTGCACGCATATGATTCCAAGCTGTTGTTAATCACTGTCTGCGTCAGTATCTGGTGCTGCCCAGCTCATTAAAAGCACCCCGTACTCAAACCACAGGCAAGAACAGAACAGTAGTGGATAATCTCATGAAAAATGTAGGGGAGCAGCAGCCTTATCGCTCAGGCCCTGTGCTGGTGTGGTTTGTGTGCTGCTCCAGCCCTTTGATGTAGTCCATTGATCTCCCCTTGCTGACATGTTCTCCCAGGCCCATGGCTCCACCAGCCGGAGGGGTGATTAGCCTTATTAGTGTAATGGAGGGGAGTAAAGGGCTTTAGAGGAGGAGGAAAAGAGGGAAGGAGGGATGTTTGGCCATTGCAGAAGATGATGATCAAGCTCTAGCCTCCAGTTTCTCTGCCTGTAATCAACGCGAGGGAGTGAGAGGGGAGAGGAGGAGGCCAGCTGCAGCACTGCGAGCCGCTTTGTGACTGGGTTGGGTTAAAGTGCAGCACTGCAGTCCTTTTGTTGTACTGCATGCTTCGCTGCCGTGATTTATCGTCTGTCTCGGAGGATGAGTGCTACTGTAGAATGCAGAATCGGTTTTGACTTTCAAGGAGGGGTCGAGGGAATTTGGCCACATTTATTCTGCAAACTATGATCAACACTGGAGCACTGTGAGTTTTGGCTTAGCTGCCAGCTGGTGCTTCTGAGAGCAGCATGCTACAGCAGATATCGTTTAATATGAGGAGATAGGTCAGCAGCAGGAAACCAAATGAATGACAGCAGAACACCATAGGGGTTTTGTTGTGGACCCATGGTGATGTCAGTGTTACGTTGGCAATGCTGTTTTGTTCAGGCACGAGGAGCAGAATAAGCGTCAGGATATACTCAGAAGAAGGATTTTTCTCTTTGCTGCGTGACACTTCTCTATGACTTTCCCCTCATTCATGTGATTTACTGCCATGCATTACACTCGCAATCCAGCCAGAGTAGCTGGTTTTAGTGAATCCCATTAAAGCGCTTTGGTTACAGTGAGCAAGCTGTCCCTGTTTACCAGCCGTTGAAACTATACATCTGCATCGCTGTGGAGAAGGTGGCTTCAGAGAAGGTCATGGTGAAGGGGAGGGGCAGAGGCTTTAAGGGAAGGGGGGGTTGTTTGTTTAGTTGTGGTGAGTGTAAACAGACTGGAGGGGGTGGGAGGATGCTGAAGCATACAAGTGATGAGGACTCGTATTGTCCTTTACTCCTTTCTTCTGCTGTCATCTCCTCCCTCCTCTTCCGCCATGTTTTTGGCAGCTGCTTTGGGCTCGACTGCTTGTTGTGTGTATGTGTGTGCCGTGTCCTGTGAACAGACATGTCCGTGCCACAGTGCCAAGAGGAGAGGGGCGCGTCGGGCAGCAGAGGGACAAAGCTCATGTCTGTAAGAGTAAAGTAGCCTGTCGCTTACACCTTCAGCTTCCTCACCAAAATCAGCCGCAGGCTGGATCAGCCTCGCAGTGCAGCTCGGCACAAACCTGGCACCTCTGTCCAAACATTTGAATCGTTGCACTAGTGTGAAAAAAGCCTTCACTGCTGGTCAAACATCAAAAACCAGGGACTGGTTAGTATTTTGTATTGTGGGCAAAACATGATCATGATATTGTTTTATTATGATATTGTGAATTGTTTTTACACGATGACTAACCCTACAGTAACTAACCCAATCAGGAGTTTTATGGGAAGGAGTTTTTTTTTATGCACTATAAGCCAGATTATAATAATTAGTTAGGCCTCAGCGCACTTTTGCAAGAAACACTGAATATAAATCAATAAAATAAAGTATCTTTAAAATCTCCTGAATGTATAGCCACCATCCTGGATAAATTAAATTGGATTGAGCTGTTTGGTCATAGGGATAACTTTATTTATTTGTTCAGTACTGTCACATTACTCTGTTCGAGGTCTGAGACCTGGTCGGCTTTGGGACCATGGAAAGACGTGACATTTTGTGACACATCTGCTTGACAGACTCTTTTTTTCTGAAGTTGTTTCTGTGGAAATTCGGGAGACGCTTTCAACCTATCAGAAAAAACACGTGTCATGAACCAGCAGATTACTCCTGTGAGGGAAATTGGACTTTTGGTACCCCTTTAAACACACCGTAGAGCGACAGTTTGAACATTAATTCTACAAACCCATTTTTAGCCCTTAACAACCACTCTCAGGCTCACTCTGTAACAACCAGCACACGCACCACTCAAAGAGAACATCTGCTGTTCTGTTGTCATTAAATGCAATGTGATCACCTGTTATTTTTCTAAATGTAATTTCTAGAAAGAAAACATATATATTCTGGCCAATACGTTATCATCAACCCTGACTTACTGCTCTATGTCCTCATGTTCAAAGCCTCTTGCTCTCTCTCTCTCTCAGTTTCTGTGTCGGCCTCGTTCACACAACCACACATTCACAGATGATGACACAGTGTGAGAATAAACAAGTCTTCTCCTCTCAGTTGCTTTCACTCTTTCTCTCTGCCCAGACATGAGCCCTCCCCCAACCTACACACACACACACACACACACACACGCACACACACACATCTTGTCGGCCATGTTGCTTTATCACCAATAGACCGTGAAGACAGACCTTTTTTTAATGAACACAGTAAACACTAAGAGGACGACAATCTGTCTCTGCTGGAGACCTTTTTCTTTTTCCAGCAGGCTGTCAGTCCCTTGCTGTATCACACCTCAATAATCTCAGGTCAATTGCTTTGACCACAGCACCTGGTGGCTGCAAGATTGCCTGCTATCATTTTAATGGATCGCCACTCTAGATACACTTTAATTATGCCTCACTTCTGACACATCGCGCCGATTGTCAGTCTTTTTTAAATGGTTAAAGTGCAAGATAAGCAGGAAGTTAAAAAGAAAAGCTCTTTCTTCCTTTTCCTCTTTTAATCTTCATCTCACCGAAAGCACAGGGAGTAAATATTTGCTAAACCATGACATCTTGTTTCTTCTCCCACAGCTATTTTCTCAGGGCGGCCAGGCTCTTGCTGTGACAAGATGACAAGCTGTGTCATGGCCCTGTAGCAGGCCATAATTTACACAAACACGCACACTCATGAGGACACCTACATGCAAAGGCCACATGTTAAAAATGCACACACACTGCGTGCATACATAGAAGCGTAAACACACTTTGGGTGGTAGGAAAAAATGCACAAACACAGATAAATACACACAAATCTGACCCAAATCTTTGTGTGTGACTCTTCAGCCCCCAAGCTGCAGACAAACATCACATACCAGCTACCACACACCCGCAAGTGTCGTTGACACACATCGGGGCAACGTTGCAACCCCATCTGTCTGCCAGCATCAGCACCACATTGGGACAAAACACGGGTGGTCTTTTGCTCTGAAATTGGCCGTTTTGTTCCTCCTCCTACTCCCCTCTTGTACCTGCCTTGTACTCTGTTTGTTGGAACCATTACAGGGTAACATAAGTTCAAGTGCCAGGTATCGATTTTATTTATAAGCCTGACAAATACATAGGAGGAACGTCTGGATATTTGAACATTAATCCATTGTGTTCAATATATACTACCACTTTCCCCTTTAGTTTTATATTTATAAGGGGGTTTACAGGATGTTTTAAATTCTGCACCATCAATGGTAAGTCAACTGTAAAAAGACAGAGGCCTGGTTTATGAGACGCAATGTCTAATGAATCCTGAAGCCATTAACATGCTACCGGGTGGTGAGCAGAAGTGCTCTGAAGGGTCCCAGAGGAAATTTACTGTTCATCGTAACATTGAAGACAAACACTGAAGGGACAAGATGTCTTGATAACAGCAGATCACTGCTCCACCCTGAATAATACTTGAAAATCATCCAGCCGTAGCCCAGCGACAGTATTATTCCCATCTTGTAGTTTGCATGTTTGTGACTGTGTGGAAAAATAAGTGAACAATGCCAAAGTTGGGTTTTTGAGTAGAGAGGAAGAGTTGACATAAGGGAACAGTCTGTGTTGTGGTGATATGCTCTCATATCGAATTCTGCCTGCACGAAAGGCTGCCATCCAAGGCAGATCAGGAAGACTAATTCAAAGGGCTTATGCATGCTTAACAGCACTCTGCTTGGTTTTTAGCAGTTTATTTACACACTGTATCTGTGTGCATAAAACTCAATTTTTCCTTTTTCTAGCCGCCCTTCAGACTGAAAGTGGGGACTGTTTTTGAATCTTTTTTTAAATAGGAATTAGGTTAGAAAAGGATATTCATATTTTAGATTTTGTACATTCTTTTATTCTTCTTTAACCAGAACGATACGTGAGCTGAAAAGTTAAGTGTCCTGCTCAAGGACAATTGTATTAACACATTGTTTCTATGAGCTAAAGTAGAATCCAATAGATATTTTGTAGTATGCGAAGAGCATACTGAGTAGTCTTATCTGTCTTATTAACACAACATGCTGCATTCTCACTAGCTCAACAAGATGCAACTAACACACTCCTCCGACCTTGGTTGCCAGATCACAGCGCAGTGCTCGCTAAGCTAACCCAGAAAACAAGAAAACCCTGTATTACTCTTACATCTTCATCTTGTTCAGTATTTGCCAGTGTTTGAAAGCAAACCTCCAGGTGACCTTTGTTTTGGAAAGAACCTTGTCTGATGGAGTTTTGCCCGGCTGGGCTTGAGATGTTTGCCATTTTTATCCACCATTGGCATTCCTTCCTCTTGTCTGCACACTGATCAGTTGAGATTTAAAGCTTGATTTGTCACATCAGTAGTGGGGGAAAAATGGTGTTCTTGCATGACAAAAATACCAATATGGAGGCTGAGTTTGAGGAACACACGCGATCTCTTCTTCACGACACTGTAACCTTGAATATTTTAGGTCTACAAAACCTTCAAAGTGAGTATGATATATTCTGAAGGTGTGAATTGGACTTTTAAAGCGATGCTACACCGGGAGGTGATAAATGAGCCAGTATGACATGCAACACCCCAGGGACAATCAGGTTCTTAATTGCTGAGAGGGAGAGCTGTGCTGGCATGCTAAAACCAGAGTGGTGTTGATTGCACAATACAGCGCATGCAATCACGTGACACAGAGATCATTCTTAGTGTATTGGAATTAATTATATCCAGCAAAATTCATTATAGCTCTTCTTAAGCTTGCTAAATAACTCAAATAAACCTTTAAAAAAGCCTGAACGCAATCCCTCCCTGAGCTGTGTTCACTCCTCTGTGACCTTTCTTGACTTTTTAATTGTTTGTGTTGTGATGTCATTTCCCTTAAAATTGAAAGAAGCTGTGCTAAAGCTGGATGGACAGAAAGAGAAAACGGTAGATAGAAGGGGGGAGGGGCTGTGGCCGGAGAGTGCCCTGGCATTAGAGGACGACGATTTGGCAACATCGGCGTTGAGCTGCCTCCCTCTGATCCCCTCTCTCTAATTCTTCCCACGACAGAGAGCGCCCAGCCCCAGTCTTCCATCCATTATACATGGATGAGCTTTATTGCATTATGTTTTTTTAGGCTAACACACTTAGCAAGCTTGTAGCATGCACAACCCCTCTCCACCAACTCTGTGAATAATTCAAGGCCAGGGCATTAGGCTTGGAATGGATGAGCTTAATCAAAGGCTACAGCTTTCAGTGCGGCTCAGCGCCGCCCCATTGGCAGTTGTAACCTCGAGCTTGGCACAACATAGATTTTAAATAGGAAGTTGAATTATCAGGCCAGAGGTGGACTTCAGAAAGCTGTGTGAGCCTTGAGAGACTCTTGAGAATGAAATACAATTCAGAAATCTTACATTCAGCAAACCTCCTTAGCTTTTATTGTGAGCAGTCGAGACACCTCTTACTGTACAAGTTGCTGCTGAAGCCGCCATAAAGGCAATTCAGCTCAGCTCTACCTTCTTTCTACAATTCTGATTTATGCTGCATTTCACAAGCAAGGACCACACCATCAACGAGATACGTATGATTTAATTTAATGATACGAGCTGGAATGCTTGAGTCTTCTGATGAGGCCGTGGTTTGGGGAAGCTTCGTAGGGAATCCGTCGTGGCACCCGGGTACGACGGACCCCCTTCAGGACCCTATTGAGATGAGAGAAGAGAGAAAGAATCGAGAAGAAAAGGGGGGGGCGCAGTAAGCGAGAGCAAAACGACAAGAGGGTTTAGGGGGGTATTTATGTAGGAGGATATAACGTTGTACTTAACCTAACTGGGGTGTGGTCCTCCGAAATTCTGCTAGTTAGCTTCAATTTGCCTATAAGCACTCTGTGGGAATATTTGCCTACTATTGTGGATTTTTGAAAATGAATACATATATATATAAAATATTATTTAATATAATGGCTTCATTTCATCTTTTTTCATACAGCTTCTGGGCTGTGTAACTTAATGTTGCTGTGAGATGAAAAACTCATTTTGAGAGAAGAATTTTGAAGAACTACCTAGTTTAAAAAAATCCAACAAGCATTTGTGAAAATGTTTTTACAAGCTCTTGGGACATGCATATTCCCACGGAACACAAAAGCTGAATTTAAGACACATTGTCCAGAACAGCAGACGTATAAACACATCTGACACCATCCGACCCACACCACAGCTTTGTGTGTGTGTGTGTGTGTATATACACACATATATCCAGGAAGCCTGATACAGCTCACAGGCAGCCACACTATGCCACACATTTATACAGCTACCCAGAGCTGACCAATACTCTCGCTGTGGGAAAGTAACTGGCCCAGTTAGGATTGAAGTTGCTTGTGTTACCACTGACCTTGATATAACCTCATGCCTTCATCCCACACCACAACTTTTAATGCACATGTAAGAATTTCTTGGTTTCTGTCAACATCCATCTATCCCCTCTCCCTTTTCCATCTCTTTTACTTTATATCTGCTCCAACCCTTTAGAAACTGAAACTAATCCATCTTGATATATTTTATTTTTTCCTAATTCTCCAACCTTCCCCTCTTTTCTGCCTCCCTCTATCCCTCTCCATCTCTTTCTCTTTCACCTCTTTGTATCTCCCTCTGTCTTCTCTTCTCCGTGTATTTCCTCTCTCTCTCGCTCTCTCTCTCGCTCTCTCTCTCGCTCTCTCTCTCCCCTTCTCTCCTGTAAAACGCATCCAGGCTTCCCTCGGGGGCTAATCCTGTTGGAAACGTTTCAGGGAAAGCGGATTATCTGTCGGAGCGGCATGATTTTTGGAGAAAGTTCACTCACACTTGATTAAATTAATCATTGTCCTCCAAAACCTTCTTATGGTCTTTCCTTGTGGATATTGGTAGAGATAAATAACCGTCCTCAAACAGCATAATTCAGCTCTAATTGATTTGGGGTGGTGTGCTCTCTCTTTAGGCGGAGGGGGGGTTCGTGTGGTCGGTGCGGTGCTGTTGAACCACAGGGAGTGGGTGGCAGAGCTGTCTACAGACTATTGGCAAAGCTTTTGTAGGCACGGAGACTATTTTAATCTGGCAGTTTGCAGGTCGATGCAAAATCTTTGACAGCTTGATTTATCCTCACTTTTTAATTCACCATTGGATTGCTTGAAGGCGGCCCCAGTGTGCTTTTGTTAGAGCTAGACAGAGACTAATGCCTGATTTGGTCTATGCTTTCATAATTTATATAGAGGTGTCAGCATGCGTCATGCTGCCACCGCCGAGATTTGCTGCAGAGTACATTAGGGGGAGGAATTAGTCTGTAAATACAGGTGTGTGTGTGTGTGTGTGTGTGTGTGTGTGAGAGAGAGAGAGTGTGTGTGTGTGTGTGTGTGTAGCCAGCAGGCAATTGTTAGTTTGTTGTTTATAGCCCATGAAGAGCAGTGTGGTCAATGAAGCTTCACAGGTGGATAGGATACAACATAACCTTGAAATGATGATAAACTTTCCGCTTCTGTGCCTACAGCCATCCCTCCCTCCCTCCCTCCCTACCATAACCTCTCCCTCTTTCTCTTCTTCTCTTACACTCTTTCAAACCAATATCACCCGTTCAAAGGAAAGCCTGCCGAGGCTTCATTAAACAAGAATATCCCCTCATTACACAACTGCAAAATCTTAAAAGTTACCATCCGCTAAGTGCTTTCATTTAAGGCAATGAAAAATTCCCTTTCAAAGGAAATAATTACAGCTGGTTCTTCAGGGGGGCATGTAGCAGCAGTGTTTATGGAGGATAATTACTATGCAGAGCAATTACTCTACAGCAACAATTGGTAGCTTTACCCCACATGAGTATGGGGATTAGAGCTGTGATCATCCTGGGTGTCGAGCACTCGTCTGGGTGTGATTATTGAAAAGGTCCAAGTTTTGGAGTGAATCAAGAGTGAGGATTTTCGGTCTGCCCTCTGTGTGCCACAGAGGAAGGTGTGCGTATGTGTGTTCGCATTGTGCAAGGGATGTAAATGTAAATGGACTGTTGGTGAAGATATCTGCAGATATAAGCTTTAAAAGTATATTTGTAATTTCAGTACTATTTTATTATGAATATTTGTCCAGTTATAGATGTAAATCTTACAAATCTGTCTCATACTCAGTTATAAAAACTTTTCATGTATTGTTTTGTGTATCATATTTAATATTTTGATTTTATTTTATTTTGCTTGAAATAATAGTTTGAGAATATTGCTGTAAGTGTCCTGTATGCATAGCGTAAGTGTAAAGATTTGTTGATTATACTGTATCTTTTAATATGGACCTTTTAATATTGTTGCCAAGGTAACAGCTTATGGGAATCCAAATAAACAATAACCAATTAAAAATATCAAATGAATACAGTAGAAGAGAGGTTTGTTTTGCTTCTTTTGAAAATGCACATAAGTTATTACCCGTGTGGGTTGGAAAATGCTCACTTTATCAACCTGTTGAAAAAAGATATTTGTGCATTCATACCATTTGCTTGTGGTTTCATATGTAGACATGGATGCGTTTGCATGCATGTGAGTGTGCCTGTGCCATGTTTGTCATGCATCACCGCTGCAGTGCACGTTGCTCTCTGAAAAATGGCAGCGCCTGACATCCTTACTCTGCATCTCCCCGGAGATTTATCACCTTACATCATGATCCACTTGCTCAGCATACATCCTGCCTGAAATGCCTTTCAGGTTTGACTCTTCAGGTCTGGATACCATAGTCTGTCTGTTACATAATTTGTCTGCAGGAAAGATGTGGACTCTGTTTTTTTTTCTCCTCCCCTGCATGCTGCTTTCAACTCAGCGCACATACCTGAGGTTGTCTGTCTTCCAGAATCAATGTTGCAGATTTCACTGTGGACTGCAGAGAAGGCATTCAGACTGCAATGGATTTGCTTGCTTTTTTTGAACTGGTCCATGTGCTAATGGGGGAGAAAAAATGTATTCCGGTGTCTTGTGCACAGCCACTCGTTTAGAGGGGTTATGAAAACACATTGTTTCTACTTCACCGACCGCTGCTACAAACCGCCTCATCTGTGGTTTGTGTCGGGATTTTCTTTACATGTGTATGTGAATGGGCAGATGCTTAAATATTTATATATATACTCTTTATATATATATATATACTCTTTATATGTATTAAGAGCCTGGCAGATATAACCACAAGTGTGATATCATTGAGTGATTGTGCTGAAACGGTTAGTCAATCAATTAATCAATAGTCAACAGAATCAATCAGTTAATCATTTATATCATTAAATCATAATTTTCTGTGAATGGTTCCAGCTGCTTTTATAAGTTTGTTTAGGGTTGTAAATTGAAAATCCTTAAAAACAAACAATTTAAAGATATACCTGGACATTTTTCATTATTCTCCAACAATCTATAGATTAATTGATAACACATTACGCACTAGTAAAATTATTCATGTTGGCTGTACTGACATCAGTTGCAGATATCCCAAAAGACTTTGCAGCACAGTAAAATGCAGTAATAAACATTTTGTTTACTACATTTTGGGGATATTTTCCCTCAGCTGTTTAATTTGTAGTGACGTTTATTATTCAGCAGTTCCTATCCTCTCATATTTACTGTTATTGTCACCTTTTGATAATAAAGTTTTTTAATGCACTGGGAAATATCCTGTCCCAAACATCTTTATCACAAGTGTTTGAGAGTATTTTGAAAGAAAGAAAGAAAAGATTAGAGAAAAGAAGACTCCTTGTTTGTGATATATCTGATTTAGATTTTTATTATAGTCAAATATTATTCTGTGCTTGGTGGGACACGTAAGCTTCATTACATGGTTGTTTGCACCTGAGCTCATGTAGAGTCCCCCCGCCCTTGTTGTGAACAACCAATGTGAGATTATTAACAGGTCATGGCACACATCTGAGCCAGGTTGTCATGGGGTCGTCATGGGGACTGTCAACACCCCCGGCCACCACTAAGAACTTCTCCTCTCTTGCCCTCCTTGCGTGTTACCTCCTCTTCCATTCAACTCCAGGCTGTGCTGTCTCATTCTCCCTTCTGTCCTGACAGCATTTGAGTGTGTCTGAGAGCTAACTTTCCCCTAAGCCACAGACACGTAAAAGCTTACCCTCCAAGCTCGTCTCCATTGACTTCTCGCCCAGTAAGTGTCAACAGGAGTGGCAGAAATCCCTCGGCCTCTGCAGCAGACTCTTCTTCTCTGGCCACTTCAGCCCCTCAGTCCTTCTCCCCTCTTGTCCGCCCTCCAAGCACAAGACTGATTTCCCCGTGCTCCTCGTCAGAAATATGAAGTCTCTTGTCACATGAGTTGAGAGTCAGCCCCAGAGCCTACAGTGCAGGCATCGTAATAGCGTACTGTTTCATGCTGCAGGTTAAGTGGATTTCTGAAATCTTCATCCTTCTTGCCTCGCCTTTTTCTTTTTTCTCTCCTCTCTCTATCCTCTCCCTCTGGATCCTCTCTTCTCTTCGCCTGCTAATTATCCACGCTGAGGGTAGTTAATTAAGGCAAGTCTCAATGGTTGGTTCAATCAAATCACTAAAAAGACACATTTTTTAAGTAAAAATTGTGTGCAGGTTTCAGCTTGCTGCTTTTGTCTTTGTAAATTGTAAAGTGAATATATTCACAAATAAGTAATCTCAAAACGTCACCTTCAGCTTTGTGATTCGTATTTTATAAGCAGGAGGATTTACAAACAAACAAATCTCTTTTCTTGGTTTAGACAATTCTCATCTCATTGAGTTGTCTTAAACATACACTGTCAGGAAGCTGCTTAAAACAAGGTGTTTTTACTTATTTAATAAAAGTTGACACTTTGTAGATACATAATATGTTGGACAGTGGGAATATTTGCTCTAATCGTGGGCCAAGGAGTATAATTTGAAATGTTCTGTGCCAGTATGATTCAGAGTTTCAGTACAAATACCAAAATTATACTTAAAGAAAGTCAATGTCCAAACAGAAGCAGCCATACAAGAACTTAGCCTTGAAAAAATGAATTAAAAGAATCAATTGGTAAAATGAAATCCTTTCAATCAGGAGCTTTCAAAGGATAAATAAAGAATGCTTCAAATATGAGCAAACATGTGAGGCAGCTTTCACTCTTTGACATTTGCTCACTTGGTCCACACACACACACACACACACACACACACACACACACACACACACACACACATATATATATATATATATATATATATATATATATATATATATATATATATATATAAAAACACACACACAAGCATTTCAGGCTGTATGACTCAAGATAGTCTGGCAGTCCCAGCTGTGTGGCTGCCTTTTGATTCACAGAAACAGTTTTTCAGGGAGCCACCAACAGAGCTTCTGTCCCTCAGCACCCGAATCCTGCAATCCCTCAAACTCCCTCAGCCTTTTGCCAATTAGGAGTGCCGCACATTCTGTTTCCAGCTGTTCCCCTGCAGTCTCTTCCGCTGTAAATGGTAGTTATGGCCAATATGGCCTCATGATTGGGGTTAGCAGTTAATCTCCGACTACAGATAGACAAACACACCTCCGCAGGCTAATCAGCACAGGCTGTTTTTTACCTGTCACTTTTTTCCTCTCTGTGTGCTGTCCCGATATGATGCCGTCCATCCATTCACAGTGCAGGAGGTCATAATCTATGCGGAAGACATGAAAATAGAATCAGACTGCAAAATACTTTCATTTTTGTGTCCATAAATATACATGAAGAGACACTGATGCAGAGACTTAATGGTGTCTTGTAACATAAAGCAACAAGGCCTGGAATATAGCTGTGTTGCACTTCAGTTCTTTTCACCAGTGTCAGAGCTGAATTTTGGTGTCCTGTCATAAACACCGCAGGGATGTTTTGTGCTGTCTTCTTTATTACGGGCATTGTTATAAATGGCTCTCTGGGTCCTCTCAGTCAGCAGGATTAGAGCCCAGGATTAAGATTCTGCACCATGAGCGAGTGGGTGTGCAGTGAGCGAGGCGAGTTATTGGAATTGCCATCATTATCCTCTGGATATCTCATCATGAACTTCTCACCTCAGTGCTCCTTCAGCTGCACTGTATGCTGCATTTGCTGAATGCATTAAATGTACAGATGTTCAAGACGTTCCACTTTTCACTGCGTGTTTGCTGAAGTATGCAGTCTTTTTTTTCTTACCCCACACTTATATCATCTAAAATCTTCTCTTGAGCTACATCATAGTTTGGCTTTATCTTGCATCAGTTTACTCTGGATTATATTGGCTGGCATGAAGTGGGATGAGTACACCCTACCCGACATTGTACATGGTGCATTTCCCACAGTATGCTTTGCATTGTGGTAGTCTTCTAAAGCTGTGGTCGGGATCCTCACAAGGGGTGGCGAATTGAATCAGGTTTGAAACAAGATTAGTTTTTTCTCTTTTTTTTGTGCTGTACACTTTAAATGTGTGTGGTTTTACTTATTTAGGTAACTCAAAAAATGAAAATGAATCTATCTGATTCTGATCTAGAAAAGGCAAATCACTCTTTGCTTGAACTGTTTACAACTCATAAACATGGTTGCATGTTTCGTTTGTATTAAGGGGTTGCTCTCATAAGCTCAATGAGCTTTTTTAGATTTTGGTCAGAGGGGCATTTAAGGGTAGTGGATTTACCAAATATTAAGTGTATGATGTAGTAATCATAATTACATTTTTTGAATGCAGTAAACATTACTTACTTATTCTAAAAGTGCTGAAAGATAACCGAGCAGACTTTTCCTTTAACATTCTTCAAAACTAACCTGCCATATTTCTACAGTAATGACACGAGTATGTGCTGTAACTGATAGATATAGTTGAGGAACTGGACGTGGTAGTTGGGTTTAAGTGTGTGTGTATGTGCTTGTAAGAGGTGAAACGTATGTGTCTTGCTCTCTTAGCACAATGCACTTTCATAAGATGCCCTGTGGCCCCCAGGATGCTCTTTGCTCACTCAACAATAAAATGCATGGTATTGGAGGCGATGGACAGGCATTTCACAAGAAGCCGGGATGATAAAAGAGAAAATGGATGGGGAGTCTTAGCCAGGAGGGTAGAATTAGGTGGTGAGCTGCACCTTTTGTCCACTGCTGAGTCTTTGTATGACGACAAACGCGTCCAGATTGACTTGTCCTTCAGTCCAGACCTTGGCATGTTACTTTTAATGATTGCTGATCTACATAATGGAGGAGTAGAGAGTGCTGAGTGACACACATATTCTCACTCTTTCTGCTCTGGCACACACACACACACACACACACCGTCTTGCTCTCTTTCGCTTTCTTCCCCTGCAAAATCTGGTGAGGCGGGAGCTGTCTGAAAACAACGAGGCTAGCACATCTCATCACCAGAGCAACAATTACGTTTCTATTTCAAGCTTATCTTTGCCCGTGTGTGTGTGTGTGTGTGTGTGTGTGTGTGTTGAATTAATAATATGATCCTCTTCTGTTGATCTGTCAATCACTTATACACCTCACACAGAGAGAGAGAGAGAGAGAAACAGAGAAACTGTGAGCCAGAGATTTCCCTGATTCCCACACTCTCTGCCCTCCGATGGCCTGTATTAACGAGCACTTTGTAGTTTGACTCCTATCTACCAGTGAGGAAGATGACTGCGATAGCCCATATTTCTCTCATCATTCCCTGACGGCTGTCAGGATTAATGGCAAAGCCGCAGACTACATCACTTGTCAGCCATCTTGGGTTAGGAATGACTCAGCCCGTTTTGCCCGTCGTAGACTCATTAAACATCAAAAGGAATGCTGGAATGAGCTTGGTAGTTACAATAATGCGTAGAATTTGTTACGCAGGAAACCATATTTAAAGTGGTCCCTTGTAGAGCCTGTTTCAGGTCTTCCTGTTGCATTTCCCACTTAGGGTGTCTGCTAGTGTGTTTCCCAGTGCGTGTTGTGAGATACTTTGTGTTAAAGGTGCCTGTGCCATTAGGTCTGAGGCAGAAGTAAGTGGTGGTGGGAGATTAGGCACCAGGCTTTTGACTTGTGTTTCTGACTGCCTGAGCATGTTGGTCGGCTTCCACCTCATTTCAGTGGCTAATACGTTCCCTTTCTTTCTGTTTTCTCCCGCTCTCAATAATTGAATACGTCTGGCTCCACAAAAAAACATGACTTCACTTTTATGGAGACATGATTTGACAACAAGCTTGGGATTAGACGGACCCTCCCACAAGCGGAGAACAACATAACTCACTTGAGTCACACTTGTTTAGTTTTTTTCGATATAACGTGAACATTTGTTTCCCTCTAGCAGAAACAGCGTCTGCATACATTTGTGCAAGATGTAGTTTTGCATGTGAAACAGGTAAGAGTGGAGAGAGGGGGCGAATAAGAAATGCACGCCGGTTACACCGTTGGTTTTCTAACTGAGCCGAGAGGATGTGCACGGCCAGAGGGGAAAAAACATGGATTGGAAGAAAAGCTGAGTGAATCTGATTCATTTGGGAACAGTAAGAGTGCTCTGATGCCAGCAAGGCTGTCCAGAGTCAGTTTAGCAACATTATTCAGAAATCAAAACATGTAAAGTAAAAGATTTTTGACTGGAGAAAAACATCTCTGGGTGATGCTTATCGATTAAACATGTCGGTCAAATCCAAAATATGAAAATGTTTACCTTGCCCTCAAGGTCGCTGTCAGCATAGCGGGAATAGTCTGTGTTTTTTCTTGTCTACAACCTCTGGCAATGGCAGGTTAGCTTGCACCTACAGTCGTCCTAACGACAGAAATGTCTTAAAATCTATCAGATGGATTGCCACAAAATGTTGTACTGACATTCGTGTCGCCCAGAGGATGAATCCTCCTGACTTTGGTGATCCCCCAACTTTTCCTCTAGTGCCACCATGAGATTGACATCTGTGGTTTTGAGTGAAACATCTCAGCAACTATTGGGTGGATTTCTAGGATAATTTGGTTCACACATTCATGTCCCCCTCCGCCATCAAGTCTACATTTTCATTTTTTCCAGTTCTTTGGTTTATGTCCAAAAACCTGCAAAACTGATGACATTCATCCTCAGCCGAACTTTGTGTTTAGTGCTGATTAGCAAATAATAGCTTGCTAATATTCTAGTCCAAGATGGTGAACATGGTAAACATGACATTTTAGCATTTAGCTCAGAGCACAATTTGAGCTAAATGCACATAGTGAGGGAGAGCCAAGGTCCGATTTTATAATCAGTTTGGTTTTGCAAACTTTGGTTAGATGGATAAGTGTACTTATTATTAGGTTTTGCAGACATGTTGTCTGGGCCAGATGCTAAGGGGACCCACTTGGGATGGAAAAGTGTGTGTGTGTGTGTGTGTGTGTGTGAGAGAGAGAGAGAGTGTGTGTGTGTCTGTGTCTGAGTTCATTCTCCAGCTGTCTCATTCTGCACCGACCACATTAATGATAGAACAGAGGCATGGGCCATAGACTGCTCATTAAAGAGAGAATAGAGGAAGAAATGTGAAATAGAGAAGAACCAGAAGACTCTAGAGGAGAATGAGACGGCAAAAAGAGAGTGGAGAGAAGTGGAGTCTGAAGATTTGAGAAACAAAAAGTGAAGGTACGCAAAAACAAGGCAAAAAAGAGCAACAAGATGACTCAGCACCTGCGGGGCAACACTCCTCCTTCCTCTCACTACCTCTTCTTGCTCTTTCTTCCTCCTTCCTTTCCCCCCATCTCTCTGTCTCTCTGGGACCAGGACTTTTTCTTTCCCTTCACATTATCATAGCGTCTCTGGCACTCCTGCTGTTGATGCTGCTGTTAATTCGCACTCTCACACCCCCACCACTGCAGTTCTGCTGAGCTGATCTCGCCTTTACCTTACAGGAGGAAGGTCATCCCTCCATCTACTGAGTGGTGATAGACAGAGAGGAGTGTGTGTGTGGGGGGGGGGGGGCAGAGGACAGGAAAGAAGAGCATATGGTTAGTTAACTTTAATGCAGAGGCAGATGTCTCTGTGTACGTGTGTCAGATCAGTGGGCAGGAAATGCTATGACTATTTGTAGTCTTTTTTGTCGAGGTGGGGTGGGGGGGTGCACATGTGGTTTGCAGAGTTAGTTTATTATAACAAAAGAAAATACAATTGTTTTTTATAAAAATTATTATTATTATTATAATTACTAAAATAATCACACAATCCAAGTAGTTTAGCTAATTATCATTTTATAATAATATAATATAATTATATAATTTTCTCTGCAAAATGTTATTAAATATGATGTTTGTGGATGTTATTTGCAGTGTGGAGTAATATTGTAATTAAAGGTGAAGTGGTAACACACTTTCTGTCTACACACTGCCCACTGTCTGTGTGTGTGTGTGTGTGTGTGTGTGTGTGTGTGTGTGTGTGTGTGTGTGTTTGTGTGTGTAATGTAACTGAACATTGCTGTGGAACACTTTAATTCGCCAAAGCTCATGCCAACATCAAACCCACAAATCTAATCACCTTGCTGGATTTTTATTTTGTCTTGTAGTTTTTTTTCTCCACCTTTTTAGTCCCATCATTTTAAGCCGCTTATGCTAGACCTCTATCCCACTGCTAAAATGAGGTTAAATTACATGAGGGTGTAGAGAGCGGTCTGGGTTGTGTGAGACCACTGCCTGTTTAACTTTGCACAGCCGCGTAGCCAGCCAGCCAAGCACACAGACTGGGAACACAGCTACACAATGGCCCATGAGGTGAGCCGCTCCACTCCTCTAATGCAGAATTCTCCAGCCGTAGTAACACTCCACTTGTTATATAAGTGAAGAGAATTCATCTGACGGTACTATGTGAGGTGTGAGATTATAGGCCAGGCTTATGGCACACCACTCACACTCTTTGCTTCTCTCAACAGAGTCAGCGAGATGCCCCATGATCCCAGTCTCATGTACAGCTGTCTGAAAAATTGAGCGGAGGCCCTGCTGTAAACTTGGTTGGCTCAAAGGTTGCCTGAGGCAATTTTGTCCCCTAAAACGGCCACAGGAAGCTGCAAGGTTAGAGCAGGATGGAGGAGATTGGGGAAGGTGGGGGGGGGTGTTGGCACTGTCAGGCCAGCAGAGTGATGAGAGGAGCCAAACCAGAGGTCTTGCAGGTGTTAGTGCCTGAGCGGGCCCTCGTTTGACTGAGTGCCACAGGGGAAGAGGAGAGCCTGATGAAGAGGATGTTGGTGACCCGTCATACACCACATGATGGATGGAGACGGAGGCCAAGATTGGGGGGGGGGGGGGCTACAGCATAGCATCTGTCTGCATGTGAGTATGATGCGCGGAGCAGAGCATTAGAGAGAGGGATTTAAAAGCACAGAGTGTAAGAGACACCTCGGGGTAAAACCTCAGAATGTAGAGAATGCGGAAAACCAGAAACATACAGAGAGGCAGAACAGCCCGAAACAATCAAACAAAATAAGCTGCCCTGTTGTTTTGGGTAAAGCTTTACAGTGTTCAGATTACATTATTTTAAAGACTATTCACACAATGCGTTCATTTTCAGTTCTCGTGTTTATTTGTTTTTCTTATAGTGGACAGAAACCGTTATAAACTCAGAGCAATACAAACAATGACACATACACCATGTACAGTACTGTGGCATTTGATTGTAAGTTGGAAAATAAAATATATTAGCTTAACCCCTGAACACACTCTTTTCCTATTTCTTCCCCATTAAGTGGCTTTATTTTTCCACACTGTCTGACATTATTATATATCAGCTTCTTCCAATTAGTTATAGAAGCATTGGTTGGGTGATACAGATACATAATAATTGTATATGACTGGATATGCCTCCCTACTCTCTTCCTGTTGAAGCCTGGTGGGCAGAGTGGCTCATCAGGAATGTTCATCTCACGTGCACTGACCGGCTGCTCTATGTGAGCTCCCCTGACTTCCACCCTGTTTGATTTTGTTGAATTTACTTTAGATTTAGTTATTTTCTCTGAGTTATGTAAAATATTCCTATTTTACATTTTTCATGTGTGGTCTCTCCTCCTTTGTCCAGCCTTGAGCCGGCTTGTCACAAACTGGGGAGTATACATATTATATAAACACATGCTGGACGGTATACTGTATATATTACAATATAATATTATACT
The DNA here is from genome assembly GCA_036023655.1 of Nannoperca australis. NCBI lineage: Eukaryota > Metazoa > Chordata > Actinopteri > Centrarchiformes > Percichthyidae > Nannoperca > Nannoperca australis. Next base: position 13,704 of record JAVQJD010083233.1, on the reverse strand, counting down.
TTTCTGTAAATCTATTGAGATAAAATAATTTTGGCTAATGCAACAAATTAAATATCAGACAAATCGAGGTACTTCATCCCATTGTTGCAAAAATTATTATGAAGATCCAATGTTGCTATGAAACAATTCAGCTCTCTGATTTGCACCTTTGTCACAATGATCTATGCAACCAGAAAGATCTCAGACGGTTGACAAATTCATATAGTTTAAAGGTATATAGAGTCATATTGCCCACCTCTAACTGAAGCTATACGATGTCTACACTGAATGAAATAGACATAATTGTATACACATTTCCCCTAAATTCAGCCTGACATGTTTGGTTTCTTTGTAGACTTTGGGATCACTACTAGAATTTGAAATAAAGTGGGTCTGTGGGTTTAAATTATATTCAGAGAATGTCCTCTCAAGAAAAGCCCCCAAACGTCATCATATTCTGTATTCACGTTTAAGTGGCAAAGCCGTCTAGAGGCCGTCCAACTTATGACTCTTTTTCCATCAGAAGCAAAGGAATAAATATTGACAAGTTGTTATGGAGCCACAGTGTCTCCAAAGGCAGGAGATAGGGGTGGTGGGATGAGTAAACAAAACATCAAACATCAGACGGAGAGGGCTGCCCGCGTCTCGTTTTCCTACTCACAAACCTTAAACACAGGTTTTGTTAGGTTTAGGTCAGGTTAGAAAAATGCTTACATGTGTCATTCTGCAGGGCAAATATATATTTTGTTGTTTGTTTTGGAGGACTTATTGATATTTGGCTGCACAGCACACTGTAAGATCGTAATGGCTGACACACACAAATAGGTCGATGAGGTTTACGAGTGAAGAAGTAGTGAGTTTGTAAAATAACAAGCTACTTTTAATGGTAAATAACAAAACAACATATTCTTTTAATCACGTAAACTCTGACAGATGTGTTTATTCTCTGATTAAAAATGATCTGACTGTTACTCAGTAAAGATCTTTGGATTGAAGCATACTGTATGTTTTTTACATTACAGCAGGTGTCTGAAAGGCCCATGTGTATCTATCAGAGAGAAAAAAGGAAGAAGAGTGTTGGAGTCTTTTGCCCACACATTCCCAGGATACATGTGCATCCTGTGACTTTCCAAATGTCTTTGGGCACAATATGTAGAATTCCTGCCTTTGCTCTCTCTAAGAGATGACCCAGCACTGAGAAAGGTGTCAGGGAACAGCTCCAGACCTGATGACATATTCCCTATTCAGAGGACTGTTAATTAAGTGACATTCAGAGACAACAGAGATAATGACCTCCCAGCGGACGTCCCACATGCCTCGGGGACAATGTCTCAGAATGAAATGTTGCAATAGACACCAGACGTGTGTTTTGTCACATTTTACTATTTGGAATAAGATTCATCTGGAGAAAGTATGCTTCTTAAAGGAAAAGTTTATAATTTTGGGAAATATGCTTATTTGCTTTCTTGCAGAGAGTTGGATAAGAAGATTGTCTAGAGAAGGTATCTATTTTCTCGTTTAAATCTCAGCAAGAAGGCAAAAAAGCATATTTTTCCAAAATGTTGAACCATTCGTTTAAGGCTTGTGGGTTTGGTTGCTCATGCAGCATGCTGTGCGTATAAATGTTTTATTATTCAGTTTGGTCTCATCAAAAAAACAACAACCCTCTAATGTGCAATCCAGTGATTGCATCAGATTTAGATAATTGGTTAGAATGTGCTGTTTGATGAATACAATTCAAATTGATTTGTGCCAATAAGATGAAGCAATATTGCAAATCCAAAACAAGGAAATTTAAACGACTTCTTCATAAGTTTTGGGAAATTTAGAAAGTAAATGACTGATCGGAAGTAGATGAGGCAAATTGAGGAAAAGCGTGTGCACCACCATAAAATAAAATTGCACATGATCCCAAATTAACTTGAAATGAAACAAACATTGCTAATATACCAGCTAGTAAATTAAATTTTCCTTCTTTTATTGGTTAGAGCGATCTGAGTACTTCAGTTTAAAAGTGACACGATGTATTTTCAGTCTTATGATCTTATATAATCATTTTCACAAAGTGAATGGGTGCATTTTTTCATAGCACAGAACAAATCTCCTCTAACAGACGCATGACATGTGCTTGTGTGTGAGAGAGAGTTGTGTCTTGAGCTCGGGGTGTTAATCTAATTCTGTGGCTTCTGAGTGAGGTGTTGGTCTAAGCGAAGATGTTAACAGTCTGTCGCCTTACTAGGGGTGCCAGGCACTGCCTCCATCACTGCAGATATTTTTTCTGAGCCTCCAGTTTTTCCGAGAGGAGTGCTGCTGATGCTAGGTGGAATGGCAACGCGGTGCTGAAGGATTCCCGTGGGTGACCTTGTTCTTTTCTGACACATCCTCTGCCGTCACTTCATGCTAAAATTACAAGGTAGCAGAGGAGAGCAGAGGATCTTCGAAATAGTGGAAAGCAACAGCTTGATTTAAAGTGAGCCGTACTTTTGATTAGTCTGATCTCATCCAAAGTGGAGGAAGCCTGAGAATACAACTCGTGATATAACTGACAGGAAATAAATTAGGGACCTTTTTCTCCCACCACACTGACTGCAGTATAATATAATATATATTATATAAATCGAGAAAAGAGACAAATTTTCTCTCTTATGATTTCCTATTGTTAAAGACAGTAACTGTACAGTATGTTCACCTCCCTCTCTGGCTGTAGAGAAATAACCTACAAGTGAGTGGATGGCTGATTGGGCACAAAAGAGCCTATTGAGTCCCCATCACAGAAAAATGAGGCCTGCTACAATAGCAGTGTTATCTGTGGGGAGGAGGAATAGGGAAATCTGATGTGACAGCCTCACTAACAATCTCTGACAGGACCCAGGAAACCACAAAGACCACACTGTAGCACTGTACTTGTACCGCATTGAACAGATCAGAGCAGTCTGTGTGTGTGTGTGTTCTTTTTTTCAGACTGTCCCACAGTCAGACACATTCACACCTAGTAGCTCTATTGTACAGCCACACATATCTGTGTGAATTACTGAGAGCACTCGAGTGCTATAAGAAGATGTTATCACTTTCATCATCTAAGAAAGAGTTTCATCATGACAAGTGCAAAGTTTTTGGCCTGCAATTAAGGGTTCAAGGTGTAGAGTAATATTAGATGTGATTGGCTTGCGCTCAGGGAGATTTTGAGAACAGGAAAAGATCAAAAACGAGTCAAGTGTATTTGTGAAGCCCAATATCACATGCAGTGTCTCAATGTGCTTTACAGGCCCACAGCATCAATGCTTCCTGACCCAACCTGAGCTCACAAAGAAGACAAGGAAAACAGCAAAATAAAAAATAAAAAACAATCCTAACCCAAAAACAAAAGCAAGACAAGACATCTCGGGAAGGGGATTCAAAGACATTTACAGAAAAATAATCGAGCCCTTCAAAGGATATAGTTTCAAAATGTTACCAACTAGCATGGCAGGGGTTCATTTCTTTCTTTCCCACTTTGACAGAATTAGCTGTTTTCTGAGTTGTCTACCTCATATCTGAGGCTGAAGTATCTGCAGTTGACATACCACAGAGAGGGGTGTTTAGCTTTGGGTAATAATAACCAACAGACTGATAATGTTAAATGTATCTCATTTATTGTGGGTTTAATTGCCAGAAAGAAGGTGTGCTGTGGCTTTAAGAAAAGGCTATTTTACTGATCCGACTTTGCTGAATTCTCCGTTGGAGGATACGAGCCTTCAGAAAGCATATGGAGCACATGTAGTTAGTAACGGCCTTGTTTCCCTATTAATTCCCTTGTGAGTGAGCGGAATTCGAACAAAAAGGATATTCTGGGACAGCTTTGAGATGAAGTTGCCAGATTGGGCCTTGGTTCCCCAGTCTCAGTCTGTTTGTCTGCTAGACCAGCTGTGATGCAGCCCTCTTTGGAGAGGCAGACGGGGAACATGCAACCTTTATTCTGAAAAGCCAGGCCCACCGGGAGGACGGCTCCTAACACTGCGTCAGATGGCAGTGAGGCCTGTGGACACGAGGGGCATTTTGATATGAATCAACAACAGCCTCTAAAAGGGAAAGTTTAGAACACACAATAATACGATCGCTGTGGTGTCACAGAAATGGCCCGCGTTGGTTTCTGCCGCGAGTTGAGCAGGAAAAGAAGATTTGAGGGTTGAGAAAGCTTGCTGAAATATTCCCAGAGCTCATCATTATTCTATCACCCCTCTGTAGTCAAGTACATCTCCCCTCTCTATTAGCACATACAGTACGTCTACAGTAGCAAGATCTCATCTTTAGTCCTGCTGATTGATATTCATAGCAATGCAGGGAGGAGTCATGCTGAGCAGAGTTTGGTCTGTGCGTGCAACACAGAGGAAAAGAGAGACAGAGAGAGAATAGGGGAGAGAAATGGGGGAAAAAGTGATTACTTCTCTGTAGTCAAACAGTTTCAAAGCCTACTCTCCCCCGTCTGTCAAGAGATGAGGCTCACGCTGAAGCTGAGGGCAGACAGACACCGAAGATCTCTTCCTGTTTTCCAAACTCCTCGTAATGTTCTTTCAGAGAAAAACTTTTTTCCTTGCTTGTGTATGATGACTCTGAAGTCTTCCTCTGCCTCAAACTTTGCATGAACTTGCTTTGTTTTTAAAAAGGCTTCTGGGAGTTTAGAGCAAAGGCGAAATCTTTTCAGATTTTCTTATGAAAATCTCTGGCGCCTCTCTTTTTGAGGTTGTGGCATTGCGCATCTGGTGAAAAGTTTTTTGAGGCTTGTGTGAGATTGTTGAAACTGTAAAGACATTCAAGTGTGAACATGGCATCCATCATCTGTCACTTAGCAGTTTTGCATTTCAGATTTGATGCTTCAGATGAATCAAGGCAGTGATGCCAAGTCCAGTTTGTTCTTGGTATTCTTAACAAACTATCTTCACTGAGTATGCAAAATAATCAGAAAAGCGTGTTTAGTACAGCGTTGTCCTCCTTTTGCCACAACACATTTTCGAATGTGTTTCTAGGTCAAATATCCATCTGTAGCCTCTCCTGTACGCCAAATCTCCATTTACCTTTAATGATTGAAGTGGATTTAACAGAAGAGATCAGAGTTTAAAAATCTGTTTAACCTTCATCTTCCCCTTCCTCTACAATCTCCCCTCAGTGATCAAACTGGAATTAAAAGGTGAATCAACAAGGATTTAAGCTCTCAGCTAGAAAGAACAGGTGGTCATACATACTGTGCATACAGAAATACAGTACAGTATGCTGTGTGTGTAATGTTGTGGATGATATTGCAACTATGAGTGGAAACCTTCTTAAAAATATATACAGTTTGTGAGTTTTGAGTTTATAAGTGTTTTTAAAGGTATTTTAAGGGGCTTTAGGAGTTTTTTATTATTAATTTGGTAATGAATAACCCGGTGTCACGCTGTCTGAAAAAATATACTTGAGCAATGAATTTCTGATTACAATGGTGATGGTTTTAACTCTGGATAACTCTGGCCTACTAAAACTGACTGCTGACCTATGCACTCTCATAAACAAAATGTGAAATGAACAACCATTCATTTGGTAATGTACCTTTAGTGTTTATTATGTGGCCTATATTCTATGTTTTCATATAAATGTTGTTTGCCCTGCCTTTTATATGTCCTCATGGAAAAATAAAATACAATAAAATTATATTGAACTGAATATATTTATTTTAGAATTATGTAGTCCTCAAGTCATAATCCCTCATAAATGAATCTTTTATATCATATTAAACACAATATGTGTGAAAATACCAGAAAATGAAACATTTATGCTATAACCGTTGATCTAGTTCTGTGGTATTGATCACTCTGGGAGTGTGCATGTTACTTGGATAGATTTCCTTTAAGACACAAACCCTGCAGAGAGTACACCACTCTTTTTATTGACCCTTCGTGTCTCTGCCTCTGTTGCTGCAGGTAAAGTATTGAACACGGACCTGCGCCACTACCTCAGTCTGCAGTTTCAGAAGGGCTCGCTGGACCACAAGCTCCAACAGATCATACGAGACAACCTCTACCTACGCACCATCCCCTGTAAGTACACCATACATGGCTGTATACGTAACTCTCATTCACTACACTCAGAAGCACCTGCAAGCACAAAGCAAACCAGGAATGCACTGTATGACCTACTTTTCAGAGTATTAATGCTTTTATCTTAAGCATCATATGGGAACAAGGAGGATGCTCTGTATGCATCACACAGCTGAAACCTGCTAGAACCTGCTTTTTCACTAAGGTACACAGGACTGTACACACATACAAACACGCATGCAGCACTCACACATTGTCATCCTCTCACAGCTTTCTGTCACACGCCCTACAAAGCACACACACACACACGCTTCAATACCACCATAGCAACTCGACCAAGGACATCCCTCTAACCCCCATGTAACTTATTTACTTCAGTACCGTATCATCACAGTGATCAAAGTCATATTCTTTCTATAAATAAGCCTGTGTTTTCCCTCCGCTGCTCGGCTCTCCCCTTGCTGACATTCTGCTCAGCGGGGCCGTCACCAGCTATTATTCTTTGCTGAAACCAGTAATGGAGTGGTAAATAAAAAGGTTGGTGCTCTGGACTGCCAAGAACCACTGCAAAGAACAGCAGCAGTACGCAGTTCTGAGTAATGGCAATACATACCTAATGTAAATGTCCATTGATTGCAATGTTTTTCAAATCAAACGTTAATATTGCAAAACAGCCGTTGATTTAATAGTCAGTAGAATTGCTGCATAAGATAGCAACCTTAATTATTGCAAAAGCTGGAAATGTTTCATGATGCCGCCAGTACCATACATGGAGGAGATATGCAGTGTACAAATTTGCTTTTGCCATTCAGACAAAAACCTTATCTGTACAATTTCACTTTTGAGGATCTTTTTTTATTTTTCATATTCAAAGGGTTTTATAAGCTTGAATATTGTAATCTTTTAATTGAAAGCATGACATTACTAAAATTAGAGTGACAAGGCTGTTAGTACAGTAAAGCTGCTAATTAATATCCTGAATAAAGCTTGTGTGGGCTGCAGAAATGCAGGTAATGTGCCACAATGGTGCAAATGCCTCCAAAATTAGAAATACAAATTTATTTTCTTAAAAAGGCCTTTTTCCCCTTCAAGTCAACAGCATCTATCTGCTGCTACTGTAATTAACACTCTGAATTTCCATTTATACACAAAGCTGATTATCAACTTAAAAAGGCTAGGTATTTTCTATTTGATTTATTATAGGGGGCTGAATAACTGCATTTAAGACGTCTCCTCTCTTATACATGCCCTCTAATAGTGATGTAGCTTGATGTTTAAAGAGATATTGCACTGCATTTGTAAAGCACCAGATGATGGGTGGAAGTGAAATTGCATCAACAGAAGACGTGACCATGACGCAATATCTGCAGTGTGTGAAACTGTGATGTTCACGCGGATATTTTGGCCTAAATATTTACCGCGTCCTGTTGAAGACTGACTCTGCTCCGAGAAGCGCCATAATTGAGTGTAGTCAAGGTTTTAGTCACATGCAGAGTGACTGCTCCTGAGGCGATGACAGACTCTTAGGCACAACACTGTCACAAACAAGCAGCATCTCAGCTTTCTACCTCCCCCCAAGGGCTGGAAGTTGCTCCGTCTTATTCAGATGGGACTTGCATGCACAAGTGTGAAATTTTTTTAATGTTTGTTTGTTTTTTCGAATTGGAGGGGGAGGATTATCTTCTTACAGTCCCACTGCCACCGCTTCTTCCTTGTCTTTTCCTTTTCTTCCCTTCTTTGTCTGTTTCATTGTCACCGCCTGCCATCCTTTTATCCACTCACTCTTCCTCTTTCTTTCATATACCTGCCTGTCACGTTCTGAGCTTTGCTGTTTCCTGGGCCCTTCATTTCAGCGTGAATTGTTATTGAATTTTTCTTTTCTAAGCTCAGTTGCACTTGGGAGTATCGCAGGTCAGTTGCAGCGGATGGACAGAGGATGATTATTGAGTTTTATGAAACTCGTGCCATCCGGGATTTCTCTTCCAAGGACATCTTGACCTTCTCTTTTTTCCACACACGCACACACACACACACACACACACACACACACACAAGCACACACACAAGCACACGCACAAGCACACGCACTTGCTTGCAATGCTTTCTTTCACCCACATTCACCTGTATGCACACCCCGATCCAACTACCGCTACGAACATGGCTTTCTGTTTTTTTCATGTAGTATAGTGGCGGTCCTTGAGGCTTTACGGCCCGTAACCACCATTCATCATCAGCAGCCAGTGGGCTCGCTGCATGAGTCTTACTCTCTAATCCCCGGCTTGAATTACTGTCTTAATGAGCAAGAGACCAGGACTCGCATAGTGACGGCACCTCCATCATTCACTCGCTCGCTTTCAGTCTCCCATCCTTCACTCTCTCTATTTCACTTTCACTCTTTCTCTGTTTCAATTACCCCTGCCTGCCTTTAAAAAAAACAAAAAAACCCCCACAAAAGATCTTCCTAGTTTGGAGCTTTATTTTCAAGTTGACTTTTAATTGCACTGATTAAACAAATTAGAAAAGCTATGTTTTTATTAATTGGATTGACCACTGTATTAGCAGCAAATAAAAAGATGAAATAATCGCATACATCAGCAGTTATTATGTGACTATGAATCATTTGAATGTTTACATGGAAAGGCTAAGCTACAATGTAAAGTTTTCACATCTCATTATCAGGTGCATTAAAAAGAGCCACATATAGATTTCACCTGATCCAGAGCAGTTGCTATATACATATAAACATTTCCTCAATGTGCAAACTTTGATATCCAAACATCATCTATATTTGGGAGCATCAACTCAGCGTGCTGGTGCATTGCTCAAGAATTGTAAATAAAAAATTTAATATCTACATGCATTTCCAGGTAAGTTTTGTATTACACTTGCTTCTGCAGACAACTAGCTAAGCTGACATTAACCGTAGTGGGCTACAGTGCAACGCAGCCACAAGACAAGGTGCATGTTGAGTAATGGCCTTGGTCTGTTGCTTTTTCTCAACTCCCAAAACTCACTTCATCTCCTGCTCTTGCTGCAGATCTGTTGCTCGAGCAGCTTCACCCTCTAAACGTACTGTACCTGCTTGACTCCTCGTCTTTTTGGCACTGAAACTTGGGAAGTGATTTTCTCATTGTAGGGAATCAATACTTGGGTTTGTAGCATACAGTGCAGTTTGATGGGGTAGTGGCACACCACAAAATGACAAATTACAAGAGAAAAAAAATGTCTTCTGTGGGTTAAACACCACAAATTGATAACAAATAAACATATCTGAAGGTGAATTTATACCCAAAATGTGTGACGATCACGCTGGCAGCAAGAGGATTAGTAGAGGCAGTTTGAGTCACTGTGCCAATGGTCCACTTCACTTAACTACCAGCCACACATGCTGTAGTCTCATAAAACTGTTGGTGTGTCCTACCTGCCACAGCACTTTAGAGCCATAATGAAAGTATTAGTTTATACTTTTAGGCCAGTTATGAAACCTAAAACAGGGAAGTCAAAATAAAAAAAGAAGAAAGAAAGAAGACATACAGGCAGTGAGTGTGATCTGTAATGGAGGGATATGAGAGGAAGTGAGGAGCAGAGAGACAAAGAGAGCAAGGTCTTCACTATCTATTGTGTGGTAAATCCCTAAGTCTCCTGCGCTGGGTCTGGGGACGTGCCTCATCTCATTTGGACTCTTTACGAAAACGCTGGAGGAGGCTCTCAAGAGCTCTGGAGAGGACAAAAGGAGGAGGATTTTTCTAAGAGGACCTGGGAGCTCAGGGTCACGTGCAGTCCCTCGACTCCCCGCTGAGATCAGAGATGGGCGGTTTGATGTCACTCTCATTCTCACTCACGCACACACACGTTACACGCACACTGCACCGACGTAGGTACACATGCACGGAGATGCAGAGGATGATGGGTACATGTCATGGACACAGCTGTAGTCCATGACCTTTCTGCCTGCTTTGTTGCAACCATTTCATCAGCACATTCCTTCTCCTCCCTCTCCTCTTCACTTGATTATTGTTATATTTTAGAATAAAAGGAAATTGGTAGAATGTCAATTTATAAGTTGTTTTGTATTTCTTGTTTAATGTTAATAGCTTTACTCTATTTCACAAAATTACAACAGCAGTAAAGCCATACGGCAGAGCTTGCCTCAGTGCCTTACAAGCGAACAAAAGGACCAAAAGACTGGCTTTGTAACGATTATTTTGTTCCTCTCTCATTCCGTCTTTCTTCCTCGCCATTTCAACAGCAAAGCCCTAAGCCATCTTTTTTTTTTCTTTTTCTGAAAGACCAACATAAAACTATGCACGAAATCACCATGTTAAATTTATGGCCTGCCATTTCTGACTGACTACCTCTGATGTTCCCATCGTGACATCCTCTCAGTCCAGACGACTTGAAAAATAGGTCTCAGCAGTGCACAGGCGTGAGACCTTGCAAGACTAAATTGACAATTTGTTTCAGTCCAGGGTAGACGGACTCACACAGACACATGTACCCACTTTGCATGGCCATGGAATTAAATGGAATACTAAGACATTTTGGAAAATGCGTTTATTTGCTTTATTGCCAAGAGTTAGAGGATAGTAATTAAAAAGCTACAGCCAGCAGATGGTTAGCTTAGCTTAGCATAAAGACTGGAAACAGGAGGGAACCCCTAAAGCTCACTAATTACCACATTACATCTCATTTGTTTAATCTGTACTAAAACTAAAATCGGAATTGTCCTTTTTACACGTCAGTTTGGAAAGGATTTAACAAACAAGATAGAGTATAACATGTTCACCAGTGAGCTCTGAAGGTGCTGGTAGGCAGTTTGGTCCTGTTTCCAGTCAGTTATACGAAGCTAAGCTAACAGCTGTAGCTACATATTTACTGCTCAGACATGAGAATGGTATCGACCCTGTGATCTAACTCTTGGCAAGAAAGCAATTAAGTGTATTTTCCCAAAATATATTCCCAGCTCTGTACGATCCAAATACATTCCCTGCTGTATCAAGCAACACTGTGTATAACTTTGTATTCTGACGGAAAATCTTTGTTTTCTTTGATAAAGCCTTCCCACATCCACACTCCTCTCTTGTCTGGTTTAATTAACTGCAGTGTATCGACTGCACCTTTTTCAACATGCACTGAGCATTTTGTTTGAAAGACTAGCCTCCAACGCTTTATTTGAAGCAATAACCAAAGTGTTGACGCCTGTATTGAAAAGGAATGTATGACAGGATGTTACAAAGTTCTGCTCTAAAAGATTTGCTGCGGATGTACCCTCAAAGCACAGAGAGCCCTCATTATATTGTCGGCTACTGATCCACAATGGGAGGCTTATGGTATATATCGTTGTGACATCCGGGATGATAGCTCTGGGAGATTTTTGGCAGGTAGATAACTGTGGCCCAAGTAATTGGGCTTCAGGGGACACTTTTGAGTGACCAAAGCCAGAGAAGGCAGGCAGACAAGTTGGTAATGAGAAGCAGCAGAGGCATTCTCACACACAATGCAATGTCAACTGCTTTTAGTAACACAAACTGTGGTATCAAGGCGCACTGTGGAAGGACGCTACTCTGATGGTCCCTTTTTCTTTTTCAAACTGGGCTTTTATTTCTCCTCTGCTTGGGTGCAGAGAAGCTGTCACAGTCCAATTAAGCGAGAAAACATGAGTGGAAAAACAGTGGAAATGGCAACATTAAGTTACTTAATAGGCCATTGGGCCACCACAATCTGCAGAGCGACATCACTGGTAATTGGCGCAGTGTCAAGAAAACTACTAAGAAGATGCAATGACATAAGTCATTGAGATCCCTATGTAGTTGCACCAGAATATTGTATTTAAGGTTATTTCACTGCATCTTATTATGTGTACTGTTATTGAGCAGATCAGAAAATGGCCGTAGTTTATAATTAATTCAACACACAGCTGCTCTTTGTTGCTGCCACTGTGTGTTGTTGCTGTTCTACTCAAGGTTCTCAAATCGCTTTAATATGTGAAGCTCTAATCCTGATACACAGTCGTAGGTAGCTGTAAGGCTTTTCTGTGTGGAAGTTGTATCTGCTCTCTGTTCTTAGCTCCTCCCCGTGCTGCTGCAGGGCTCCTCCATGTGCTCCTCCCTCCCTGAAGTCAGGCTGATTTGAAATTTGAAATTGCCTGCTTTTATGAATGTAAATGACTTTTTTTGTTAGAACCTGCGATTGACTGGTGTCCTGCTCAGCGGTCCTCCTAGCCTCACCCCACTGTCCTCCCCACCACCCTGAAAAGGATTTCGATCTGAAGAATGAATCCGCTCCATAACCACAGTCGACAGTAAATTTCGGTGACAGAGATTGCCATGGAATGTTGCACTGATGATTGGTTAATGCTGTGTGCTTTGTTCAGCCTCCCATGCGATAAATAACTGCTGTCCAGCCTTCCATTCAGCTGAGTTTATTTCTATGGGGTTTACAAGTTTGGTGACACGCAACCTAATTAGCCTTGAGTGCAATAGTGGAACCGTCCTATTTATTTATTCATGGAATATGGTTTCCGTAATCCTCATGCTAATGTAATCATTTGGTGTCCATTTGTGCCTTGTGGATATTCATCCTGGAAGGGAAAAAAAACGATCTTTATTGAAATAGACTGTGGCTTCACCGCAGGAGCAAAATCTGCTCTCAGAGTGGCCTCCTGTCATTTGCATGCCTCTGTGGGACTGAGTGAACTTACACCGCACCAGGAGGTTACACAAGCCATTGCTTCCATCATATTTCACGTCCCTGATTCACTCAGCTGTTTTCTTTATTTTGGCTGTAGCCAGTTCATACATCAAGAAGCTCCCAATAATAACTTGTTAGCAGACGTGGCAGTTACTCATAGAGGATTAAATGAATAATAAAAATAGTGTTCCACAGTCTTTCATCAATTATCCATCTTTCTCAGGATGGCATCAAGGTCTTTTTGGAGTTGTCGTTCCAAAACGAGATATCTACCCTCCTGGAAAATGTGCGGCAGTCTTTTACAGAGATAGATGATAAAAAACACTTTCAATAGTGGTTTTTTTGGATCCTCTGGAAAAAGGAGAGTCAGTTGGCTGATCAGCTGATTCTCCTTATTACTGATTTATTCAAGTATACTTATGTACAACATCTTGTTGCTACACTGAAAGAGAGGAAGATTGTGTTTGATAACGAACTGGAGCTGAATGGTTTTATTTAGCTTTTGTTGTGTGAAAACCTTGAGTGTTTGTACTTCAGCTGGTGAATTCAGTTCAGAAACTGTGACCTGAAAAAACTCGACTCAGAAAAGTCCTTTCAAAATTATTGCATGATGCAACGTCATTAGCCTTTTTTAAAAGTTATCTCAACATTTTTTCTGTCACTCTCATATTTGCACACGTCTGGACTCGTGTCCCTTATCTTATACGTGTTTATGCATTTTTCTTTTCTCTTTTTTTTCCCTTTGCAGGCACTACACGACTTCCTCGAGAGGGGGAGGTGCCAGGAGTGGATTACAATTTTATCAGTGTTGGAGACTTCAGGATCTTGGAGGAGAGTGGACTTTTACTGGAGAGTGGGACCTATGATGGTAGCTATCACCATAGTGTTATACATTTGAAACACGTGTGTGTGTGTGTGTGTGTGTGTGTGTGTGTGTGTGTGTGTGTGTGTGTGTGTGTGTGTGTGTGTGTGTGTGTGTGTGTGT
>JAVQJD010083221.1:0-59002 GCA_036023655.1 Nannoperca australis | reverse complement strand
GCTGCCTGCCTGCTGTGTGGGTTGGTGGTGTGTTCAGCAGCTTCAGGCCGAAGGAAGTCAGGAGAGACAAGAAGTCAGCAGCCTGCGTTCCCCCGAGGTGGATGTTGAAGTCCCCGAGGACGATCACTGGAGTCCCGTCATCAGGCAGGGAGCTGAGAAGCACGTCCAGCTCCTCCACAAAGTCAGCTAGAGGACCTGATGGGCGGTAGAGAACAACAGAAAGAACTTTGATAGGTTCAGTAATTATGGTGAAATGATATTCAAATGAGTTAACGTTGATATCTAGAGGTGTGGATGTGTATTTTATGTGTGGTGAGGGAAGCAGACCTGTCCCACCACCTCGCCCAGATGAGCGGGGTGAGTGGGAGAATGAGTGGTTGACGGAGAGAGCAGCTGGTGTTGCCGTGTTCTCAGGACGTATCCACATCTCCGTCAGTGCCAGGGCATGAAGAGAGGTCTGGGCTGCGAAGGCCGGGATGAAATCTGCCTTGTTCACGGCCGACACAGGTCCTACAGAGAGAGAAAAGGCTGAGGGGGAAGATCTGGGGAAGTGACTGAGGTTTTAAATGTTGCGGAGGCGCTTAGGGAAGTGCGTCTACGGGTGGAGTGGAAAGGAATACTCTGGAAACACATCTTAAAGTACGGACGTTTAAGTGCTATAGAATGCGAGGCGAAAAAGTAGTAGAGCGATACTAAATACTTCTTGTTGATTAAAAATAATTTCTTCATTCCAACACCGCTGTATTCCATTGTTTGTCGGTAGCACAACTTCTATGTTCAGCAACCCCTCCTCCCTAGTGGAGGAGGAACGTAACAAAAAGTCAGGTTACAGTACTGAGAATACCCATGTTGTAGTAATGCAAAAGTTTATGCACAAAAGATGAAGACTTTTGGTCCAATACTGGCAATCAAAGAATTGAATGCTGGTGAGAAGTGAGAAGTGAATGTGCACAGTTTTGGATGGCTATTTTTTGACAGTTTAATTGATAAATCTCTAATCCAGTTTTGCTTCCAAAATAACATACAGTATCCAAAAAAAACTATTGCTTCTCAACACATGACTATGAAAAAACTTGGAAATCTAACAAACAATTTCACTCTTTTTCTGTCCATTATATAGGTGGAGCTTGATGAAGTTGTAACTACCTGGATGACCATCGCATAAGAACAACCAACAATCCTCAGGCATTATGGAATCCTCAGACATTATGGAATGGTCACCCTTCCATAATGTATGCCTTTGTAGGTAGTGTATAACCTTTATGAGGCTCAGAATCTTTTGCAGCCAGCTGCTTAAAGGAAGATAGAAATGTGTCAAGAGGACTGTTGTTTCAAGGACTATCCTTGTGTTATGGATGTGTTTCATTCATGTTCACTTATCTAACCCTAACTTACGGCTGAGCACAACCTGGCAATGTCTGATAATGTGTATGAAATTATTGACCTTTATCTAAGACTTGCTCTTGTTACTGATGGACTTGGAGAATAGAGTCTGCTTTAAGAAAAAGTGTCAGCTACCCATCACTGCTGCTCGTATCAGATTGAAGACCCTGGTACTGGCTTTCCAAGCGGTGAACAGGACTGCACCAACCTACATCCAGACCATCCTCCAGCCTTACACCCCCATCCGCCAACTACGGTCTGCCTCAAAGAACCGCCTGGCCGGTTCGCTCTCTCAGGGACGCCCCCTCACATTCCAGACTTTTCTCCTGTCTGGCCCCCCAGTGGTGGAATCAGCTCCACACATCCGTCAGAGAAACGACCTGTCTGGCCTCATTTGTTCCGGGAATACAACAGCACTTCAATGACACATTGTTTCTATAAAGTATAGCATATTGTATGACATTATAGTGGAATTGTATTTTAGTTTGAATGAATTGTATTTATATTATTATTATTATTTATATTAGTATTCTGAATAAAGTATTCTGATTATTTGATAATGTACAAGATAATCTGTTCTTAGATTTAATGCTCTTTTCGATTCTGCCATTGGCAGCGATGTACTTACCTATAGAACTTGTGATTCATCACCAGCCCTTACAAGTTTGATGACACATCTTGTTGTTTTAGTTCATGGATTTTGGTGTTTTGGAAGAGGTGTTTTTTGAGAACCCCCACCTGCTGAGAGCCCTAGCCATTCTGTGATTGCAGAGCCGGGAGGCCGTGTATAGCATGACATTTCGCATCGTAGCCCCAGCCTCAGTCGTCCTCTCTATATGAGGGCACAAGGCTAGCTATATTTCCCGGAACCCATGGAGGCCACAGGAGGGGTGGTCGTCGGGGTCCCCAACGACGCCGCTGGCCTCAGCTGCCCAGCGCCCCTGGTTCTTCGCTGCCGCATCCTGTTCTCATCTGGCCGTGGCTACCTTCAGTCCCCCCGACTCCGGCTCCTCTTACTCAGGTGATGGATCAGTCGGTTCTTCGGCAGATTCCTGCACCTCGTCTCCGGCTGACATTGCCTGGTAATGTCTCAGCTGAACTGCCTCAGACCTCGCCTGGTTTCATCTCCACTGAGCTGCTGCACCCTCTCTTCCCTGCTTGGTCGCAGCAGCAACCCGTTTCCTGCTGGTGGGTCGCAGCCCCTGGTCTCTGCTGATGAGTGGCCGCCCCTGGTCCCTGCTGATGAGTGGCCGCCGCCACCCTATCCTGATGAGTTGCTGCTGCCTCCGCCGCAGCCCCCTGCTCCTGTGATGCTGCCTCCGCCTCCGCCACCTGTTCCTGCTCTGCGGCCGCCGTGGTCTCCAGTTCGTCCGCTGGAGCGGCTCCAGGGTTGCTGCCGGTCTCCAGTCCAGTTGCCTGAGCGACGAACATGGGTGTAATCAAACTTCCTGGCACTAGGGTTCGGCAGCCTAAGTTAGCCAAATCAAAAGCCAAAGTTTCTCTTCTTTTTATTGTCCCTCCATCGTACCTAAACAATAAAACACTGTCCAAGAGAACCACAAAGAGGGAATCCTGTACTAAAAGGACTATAACTTTGATACTAATTTAGAGTGCGTACGCCTTATTCTGTATTAGCTTCAGCTGAACTTGAGCATGCATTTTGCACAGAATAAGGGCTGTGTGTGGATTTTGTCTCCCATCTCTTACACTGAAACAGCTTTAAGAAGGGATCTCTTAAGGGCTAGTATGGAGAGGAGGAACAATTACAGCGACCAAAGACTCTTTCAATGTTCATATATGTAAGTGTTGTATTAAGAGCCACAGAAAAATGTAAACATATCCTTTATATATTATGCCCCCAGCAGCCAGTGATTACGTGTAGCTCTCCTATAGGAATAAATGGCCTTGTAAACACAGTGTAAGTGTGAAAATGACAGTGAATATCTCTATGTATTGTTGTGTGTGTGTATGTGCATGCATGTCATTCAAATGGGTCATAAATCAGCCCTGACCTGGGTTTAATTGCCCCCTGAGCAGCCGTTTCATTGTCTTAAATGCCTCTCCACAATGGCATGGCAGCACAATAACTTCTTGCAGCAATGTTTTTTTTCTTTTTTAAAGACAACCTAGAAACAAATGCCGCCAGTGTTGCTGGAATTGCTTTCTTGAGACAAGCTGAACAACCAAGCATAGCATTATGCTTCTTCACGGTAATCGATCCCTCAGAAAGGATGTTACTTGAATTAGGCCTTTTGCTCAGAGACTGTTTCTAAGCACTAAAACGGCCCAATGTTTATTCATCTGCCTGGGCTGTTTATCTGGGGAATAGGAATCAATGGATAAAAGAGAATGGGTCCATTTGAAAGAATACTCTTAATTTTCTTAATTTGTTTATCTAGTCAAGCAAATTCAAAGGAATCAAAAATCCTTTAAACTATTATTTCATCCCCACACCTCATTTATTCCTTATTAGTCCCCAGTAAATATTGGCTCACAACCCCCCAGCTAGTTCTCTAAACATACATCACCAAAATTAGACAAGGATGAAATGTTTTATTTAATATATTTTACTTATTTCTGTCTCAGCATCTTATATAGCACATCTTATATGCAGCGCCGTCCAGCAGTGTTGTTTTGTACTATACATAGGCAAGAGAGGTGTTGGAAAATGATCACAAGTTGCAGGAGTTTTGGCAGGATTTTACGCCACTGAATCAGACTTTTACTCTGAAGGGACCTGCACACGCATCTGTTCTTGTAGCTTAGCCAATACGAACGCGTCTCTCTCAAATAACCTGTGATTGGCTAAAGTCTGCCGTCACAGGCTATATTTTCTGAAGCCTGAAAACAAAGCCAGGAGGAGGGGCTGAAGTAGAGGTTTGCTCTCAGACCACTTGAATTACAATATGATGGACAGTTAATTTGGCATTTTTGCTAAATAATGCCAAAAGTGTAACGGCTGGACCAGGCTCGGACTAGGGCAGGCAGACGGAGACCAGGAGGATAAAGTAAAAAAGGAGTTTGTTTTCTAAAAACAGGACAAAAATGCAAAAAGGGGTAAGGTAAAACAAGAAATACTGCCAACAAGGCGATCGAGCACAAAATAACAGAAACAGATGCCACGGGGGCTATAACTACAATCTAGGACTTACGGGGGCTGGTACACTTGACAAGAAGACAAGACGAAGTGGCAAACAGACACAGGAGAACAGAGACTAAACACACAGAGGGAGAGGTAACGAGCCACAGGTGAAGGGAGCCAACAATACACAGGCGAGGAACATCAGGGAAACTAACTAGGGAAAGACACATCCAGGGGAGCGGAAAGCCGGAGCATGATGAAAAGAAAACTGCCAACCCAAACTTTAATAGTGTATGAACATAATCTATAGGGGACACGGTGCTTAAAAGGTCATAATGTTATTTTGAGATCCCAACGTATTTCCATTGTCACCAAGTGCCAAAATGAATAACTAATCCAGGTTTAAAATCTTACTTTTCTTCACAGTGACAAAAAATGCAAAACCCCATCAGAGTCTAGAAACGAATTTTAAAACGGCCACATATTTTCTTTACTGACATTATGGCTAAGAACAAGCAAGTGAACAAGCCAAAAATGTACTCGGTATTGAGATCAGATATTTCCAGGGAAATGCTGCTGCAACTTTCTAAAGCCAGACCCCCCGGTGTGTATTTTCTCTCTGCCAGCCTCCAGCAGCTAGCAGAGATGAGCTGTCTGGGAAGAGAGGCCAATGCAGCGCTTCTCGTCTCATCTCCTCTTAATCCGGCAGCCCCCCACACCCCCACCATCCACCACCACCACCTCCCCACCCCGCTCAGAGACACTTAGCGCTGGACAGTCCTTCCAATATATCCTTCCAATATATTCCACATCCCATTTCACCTCCAACTAATTGGAAACCTGGAGTCTCTCTGTGTTTCTTTCTGTCATGATTTTTATTTTATTTTATTTTTTGTACATTTGCTTTGTTCTTCTCCTTCCTCTCCTCTCCGAGTCAGCTGTCTCCCTTTTTCTCTATCATCTCAATATGAGAGACAGACGGCAAACTAACCCTTCACTTGTTTGTGTAGCAGAGAAATGAGAGCGTAACCTGTGAAACAGAGCACGCTCTTTATATTGGTTCATCTGCATGCAAGAGAGGGGGCAGAGAGGCTGGAAGCTTTATTGGAACAGATGACCTCTGGTTTATGTTTCATACATCATTATAACAGAGCCAATTTTGCTTGCCTTTTAAATGCATGGGCCTGCAAGCACGCACACAAAAACACACTTTATCTCCATCTTTATGTCTCTTTTCTCTTTCTCACATACACACACACACACACACACACACACAGAGTGTAGGACGGACAATGTGCCATAAGAGTTTTAGTCTGGGGACTGGTGGTAGTGCACTTAGACTAACAGCAATTACCTGATGTGCAGTGGAGACCATGTGGAGAGTCCTGGGGAAATCCATCAAAATGCAGTAACCCCAGTGGGCCTGTAATGAACTGCTGCTTTCCCTGCACTGCACATCAAATCAGTGTCTGAAGCCATGTATTAGCCATGACAAATGAAGGCCTAAGCCAGACTTGTCTGTATATTTAAGAATAGGTAGTGCAAAAATTCCATTCGGATCCGGTAATGGTTTCTCTTTATGCACTGAGGTTAGTCTCGGTCTGTTGCGTCTTTGAATTTATGTTAAAGACCCGCCTACAGTTTGTACAGACCTCTTCCCACTGTTATCTGTAAATCTTAAAGCTTAACATGAAGGTTTTAGTCCTCTAATCATAATTTAAAAAATATGTTAATATAGAATTGGTACAAATCATTACATGTGGACAAGCTGCACTCAGTGTTAAAAGGACAGGCTTTGATATTGTCCCACAACAACGAAAGCATTCAGATTATTGAATAAAAGTATGATTCACCACTTTGTATTATTGTTTCATTTATCCCCACATTGACTGTTTTAATATTGTATGGGGCCCTTCTTGAGAATCTACCCTGAAGGTTAGGGAATTTAAATATCAACTATTGTTAATAATGTTTGTTTGTTACACATTTGTTTTTTATGTATGAGTATCTATGTATCTGAAATGTTTCTTCATTTTATGCAACCAGTTTTTAGGCTTTCATTTATTTTCTACTAGGTCTTTTTAGAATTATTTATATATTATATAATTTATCTTACTTTTTATTTAAATATAGAGGTACATTTCTTTGGAACTGCTTGAATTCCACTATGAAACCATCAACTTGTTCAGTTAAAAAACTTTTCATTGACCGAACAAGTCTTGTTACCTAAACAACAAAACAGAGGAATTGTTTCCATCACTCCTCTTGGCAGGACGATAACGTCAGCATCTTCTAGAAATGACTCATGTGAGCATCTTCTAATCTGTGACCTTTATGATTAATCAGAAAAAAATGCTAACACAGGATGTTATGAACATTTGCAAAAACCACAGATGCTGCAGCTTGTTTTCATTGTTTTGGTGAGGGAACACTCTCCATTGACATTCCTAAAGTGTTTTTTGTTTTTTTTACCCTTTACTTGAGAACAAGAGGATGACATACAAAAAAGGTTGAACTTGAACTGGGAATTGTGATTACATGATGCACATTTTAGACACTTGATACTCTTTTTCTATCTGATGTTTATTGAAGTGTCACTACACCCTCAAATTCTGCTAGAACAACTGTAGAAGGCGTGGCCTCGTGGTTACGTTCAGTGGACATGGGAAACAAACTATTCTTTTCTAGGCTCTAATTCTATATACGGCCAGAAATCCCTGCTTTTAATAGAAAATAAAAATGCAGATGTGGAGAATTTCTCAGCACTGCATGGGAAAAGGCTAAGTATAGTGTAAGTGTGCAGTACCTCTTTATTACACTTGAGATGTGTATAGGGGCATACAATGTATAAGCCTTTTAGCTTCCCTCCTCCCCTGCATACATCCATTGAGTTTTATTATTATATCTCTGTACCATGATGTTTTAATTGTGTAAACAAATAAGTAATTCAGCTGCCAGTATCTCCTTCCAGGTTAGACATTTCTTTTGCCTGCCAGGTGAAATTTTTGTAGGTAAATTGACAAACAGCTTTATTTCAAAACATTATTTTAATACCATATCAGCTCCAGCTATATGTGAAATGTGTGCATTGTGTTGCAGATCACTTCTAAATCACAGTCACCCTTTTGACAGTCAATATTGCTTCAGCAGGAAGTTTTGCGGATTCATTTTCTTTTCATGACATCCCATTTTAGGATTACCTGGGGGGGTATTGTGTTGCCACGGACAAGTAACCTCCTTAACTAATCTGTCACCAGGCTTTAATGGATTTCTATTTGGGATATAATTATCTGGTTAAACTGTCAGTCAAACTCTTGCCAGACACTTGGATGCCCTTAAGGTAAGAAAACCCAATATTCTCTTGGCAAAACAGTAAAAGAACCACAAATTGAATAAGCTGTAGGAAGCTTGTTGATGTGATATTCCAGATGCTGCTGAAAGAAAAACTATAATGAGGGAAAATCTGGGTTGCAGCTGAAACATTTGATATATTTTCATGTAATTGGGGCCAGTCATGAGATGGTTTAAACAGGATCAACATAATAGAAATTTTAAAGAATCACTCTTGTGATGTGTGGGATATGAGCTAATGATAATGTCAGGACTATGTGAAAACACCGAAAGGTATGAACATTGCTAAGCTTCTATTTTAACGGTGTTGTTTAAAAAAAAATTAATGATCCAAGATCATTTAATATGACTGTACATGGACCCAGATTAAACACACAAAAAACAGTGTTTTTTAAAGTCTGACACTGTGCCTCCACTCCCCTCATTGTCTGACTTTGTTTGTCTCCCTGTAACTCCTCTGCTGCCAGATTTGTGTTTTCTCTTGTCCACCAGATGCTTTCAGACTCCTTCTGAGTCTTGCCACTCCCATCCGCCCTGCAAACACTTCATTCCCTTCACCTGAGCTTCCAGGAGCATCATCCCACCTGCACCTCCTTCACTCCCATCAGTCACTCCCTACTGCCTACTGATCAGGTCTTCCTTTCTTCTGTGTGGATTCATACTGCTTGTTTTTCTGTTTGTGGACTGTGGACTCCTTCCTGTTTTGGATGTTTTCCCCAAGCTTTTGTTTCTTGTGCTTCCAATTGCCTGTTCCCTTTATCGGAACATAAGCAATTGTTTCTGTGTTTAATAAACCTATCAATTGCTCCTGTTTGCCTGCGATGTCTCCGTTTGGGTCCTTTTCCTGCAGCCAACACTCCCACGGTGTAACACTCAGTTTCAGCAGGTATTTAGTAATAACCAAAATATTGGATGAATAAATATAAATTGACCTCATGATGGGATCACCAAAGTTATTACAAGTCATCGTGAGGGGAACATGAATGCATGTTAGAAAATGTTCCTGTTAATACATCCAATAGTCAAGACATTAGACTACGAAACATGTGTTGCTAGAGAAAAAGTCAGGGGATCACCAAAATAAGTAGGATTCACTCTCTGGGGACCCAGAATGTCTGTAGAGAACTGTTTAGATGTTTCAGTCTCGACCAAAGTGATGGACTGACCAACAGAGCCATCCATAGAGCCATGGAAGAAAAGACTAAAGACTCATTTGCTCCGGGAATACAACAGCACTTAAATGAAAAATTGTTTCTATAAAGTATAGCATATTGTACGATATTATAGTGGAATTGTATTTTAGTTTGAATGTATTGTACTTGATAATGTACAAAGATAATCTGTTCTTAGATGTAATGCTCTTTTTGATTCTGCCATTGGCAGCGATGTACTTACTTATAGCACTTGTGATTCATCACCAGCCCTCACAAGTTTGAGACATCTTGTTGTTTTCAATCATGGTTCTATGCACCTTATGTAAAGCTCTTATTTGGAAGTCGCTTTGGATAAAAGCGTCTGCTAAATGCCTAAATGTAATGTAATGTTGCTAAAAACATAGAGCCTCCATTTACTGAAAAACCCTATTGCCAGTCCAATTATATGTGAATCTGAGATAATAAACTGAATCCAACATTTCTGTGACAGGCAAAGAAAATGAATAAGCCATCATGAAAGTCAAGGACATCCATCCTTTAAAGGAGTCAAATGTAACAGCATTCCTTTAATTTCATCATTTCTCCCTCTGAGTGATTTTAATTCACACTCTGAAACTAGCATTCGATTTGAGAAATATAATTTAAATTGCACCCAGACGTAATGATCAGTGTGAAGGTTAGATTGCTGCTGGCTGAAGCGAGGCTAAGAAGCGTGATAATTCATTGTCAAATGGACACATGGCCAAAACCACATGTGTCCAGGATCCACGGGTACCTGCGGGGTATTAGTGCTGAACAGGGGAGGGGTGGCTGTGGGAGGCTGGATAGAAGGGTGGTGACACTTGGCTGCAGTAAGCAGGGATTCAACGGCTGCTGCACACGCACATACATAAATATACATACACACACACACACTTGAGCCTCTTTTAGGGGCTCGGTGGGAACGCAGATGGGGGAAGGCATGGCCGGTGTCCACAGGGACAGCTGGGGACGTCTCCCCTCCTCATCGCCTCACACCTGTTACACATGATGTCCGCTACAACACACACAGCATCTTTGGTGAAACCCCACACACTCTGAGAATTAACAAACACAACCTGACACACATTTGCACAAATAAAATAAACTTCATTATTCCCGTTTGTAACTTAGGAACATGCATTGCTGTAGTTTTAAATACACTTCTTGTATATGAGTGGGAATAGTGATTACTGGAACATTATCAGGACATTAATTAAAAGCACAGAGTGACTATGAATCACCTGAATGGAGAAATCCAGTCCATTGACTGCTACAGTATTCATCCACAAAGCCTTTATCTCTGTGTGAATTCACCACTGATTTATTTCCTTTTTTTTCTATTAGCAGCGTAAAAAAACATTCTGTCCAATATTCCATATCTCCCAGTGCCTTGAAATTAATTCATGAAAGACAAATGGAAATGACTGTCAATTTGGTTCTTTTTAGAGCTCCCCCACATTGTTATTGGTATAGTAGTTCAACAAAGAAGTCTCAGTGGATTATTCTCTTTAAGTCAAATGGACATTGCATGCTTATTTTCCTGCAACAGAATACATATCAGCATGCATGTTTGTATTTTATATTTTTGGTATGCATGATGGACCACAATATCCTTACATTAAGTCTTAGGAATATTGTTAGCTCTTCGTTTACATAGAATAAGAACTTGTTTCCATAGAGCCAATCAAACTGTCAGGGGGGTCATGATGTTCCCAGCTCTCAAATGTTGACAGTAAATCTCAGGTTGCCCTGTTCTGATGGAGGAAAAGCAGTTCGCCCTTGAAAGCTGCTTTTCATTAGGGTCTGGGAGACTGATGTAAACATCAGTCAGGAAGCTACACTAAAAGGTAGAGGGTCAGAGGTCAGGTCAGACAAAAGAGAAATGTCAAGTGAGAGAAAGAGTCATTGCTTCCTCCAATGTCTTTTATTCCATCTTAGATATAGTGCACACAATTAAAGCATTTACTGTCATTTGAGGCTGAGAAACCTAAAAAAAATTCAAGAAACTCAGTTTATTATCAAACGGAGCAACAGCAAAAATCGTTTTATATTTTAACAGTCGCAGTTTGGTTAGGGTTAGGAACTTCTCGGGGCTAACTTCTCCAATGTCCAGCTTCAACAGAGGGTGGTTATTGGCAGCCACAAGGGTATATTGCGGGTCTTGTCATAGATCTTCTATTGTCGGCTGCGGGTGTTGAGCTATGGGTGTTTAGTTTTGGACAACTGGGCTATTCTACTGCATGTGCAAATAGCAGTGTTGGCTACTGACACCTGGGTGGTAATAGCATCTGCCAAAAAACAAAACAAAAACCCCCCAATAAAAATGAAACTGAAGACTGAAATCAATAACCTGGCTGACTTCGTAAAGCTCACATTTCTTTGCCTTTGTTATCACTTTAACAGGTGTAGTCACTAACAAAGGATTTCTCTTCCACAGTCCATGACTTGGAGCTCCAGGCCCAAACAGATAACTGCACTGGCTTGTTTGCTGTAATGATGTCAGTAGTTATAACCATGTTTCCATTACCTTACACGGTGCTACAGAGGAAGTGCGATTTTTCCACTGCTGTCGAAGGCAAAGCCGGAGCACAGGTAAGTCCAAAGGAGCCCACAGAAAGTCGTAAATTATAGAGAAGCTCGAGAAGTTATTTTCATAAAACATAACGCCTATGGCAACTAATTTGGAATTTGGTTCTGGGCCCTTAAAATATTTACCTGCCTTTGTGAATAGAGGTAGATCTGTTTTTTACATATAGGAAAGAGAGTTAATCTGTTTATACATAAAATAATAAAATAAAATGTTATATTCAGAATGTGTAGGATTACATACTGTTTCCATGTGAGTACAGTGATAAGGTGAATAACGGGTACATGTAAGGGCAATTACTGCTCATCAGTTCAGTCACAATGATCAATACAAAAAGACATGAGTTGGAAAAAGATCATTAAGCTTTGAAATTACAGGTCTTGTCCACAGAACACATATTAACTGTCATAGTAGGAAAAGCACAGGTGAAAATAATAAAATGAATGATGGCTAAATTCTATTTAGGGGCTTCAGATGCAGGCTCTTGTGCAACAAATGATTCAACAACATAAGTGCTGTCTGTGTATCCAAAGACTCACCCTCTTTCTCTGTGCAACACAGCTCTATTGGTGTACAAAAACTATTAAAAACACATAATTGAGCCACACTGGGTGACCCATTACCCATTTCCTTCATTACCATGAACATGGGCACTGGGTTTTTTTTTGCCTAACATTAATTTTAATTTTCCCTTCTGGGATTAATAAAGTATTTCTGATTCTGAATTGACAGACATCAAATCTGTATTAATCCGCAGCTGAAAATAGTCCTCAACAAAAATGATGTTGCTAAAACCTACTGTGCCCAGCGGTTTTGGGTTATAACCTAGCATATTTTAAAATAAAACTATATATTCACATGCAGTTTTTAAAGGTTGTCATCTTTTGTAGGATCAAAGTTGTCTTGGGAGTGAGAGCCACAGTGAAGCTGGGAATGTGGGAAAGTATTGAGAGACCAAGTAACCAATCTTGGTTTTGGGCTTTTCATGAAATTTCTTGACAATAACAAAAATATAAAATATTGGAAGCCTTATCCTTTAAATAGTGAAGCTAGAGAGGTGCAATTATTTATATTTATTTTTTATTATTGAATAAATATTTTATTATCAGGCAATAATTATGCTGCAATCACTATTGACCTTAACATAACAAGTTTTGTTTTCTTGTGACTATTAACAAATTATTTAATGATCTTGACATCAACCTAAACAAATTCTTACTTCTTAATCATAGTGGTGTCTATAATCAATTACATAGATTAACTAGGCAAATATTGGAGGTCCTTTGTTTGTTTTTTTGTTCCTTTATGTTTCGTTATGACATGTATTGAATATTTTACTTTAAATGTTTTGTACATTTGGGGTTATGTTGAGATCATGAAACACATTGTGGTCATAAGAATACAAAACGGCTGCCAGGATCATGAAATAATTATTGAGTAAAACAAAAGATTAAAAAAATTACACCCATGGCCTGTTCAGCCTTGGTCTCTCTGGGAGTGTGAACAACATTACCATGTATAATAAACAATCATCAATTCAATTAAGCTAAACTATATACAGAAAGAAAGATATATTTTATAATACCATGAATGAATAAAAACCATGAATAATTGTGTCTAATGTGTCTCTATATATGAATGTATGTATGTATATTTCTGCTTTGTACTTTTCATTTGAGATGTCCTTTCCTTTGCCACAGTGTCAAACTGACTCCCCAGCAGACTGCAACAGGCTGAAGCTCCTCCAGTTAACGTTGCCAGCTGCCCTGAGGCGAGTTTAACCTGAGAGGAGAGATGCACCTGTACAACAGTAAACTGGGATTGTGGCGCTCAAGCTTGCTAAATCTCTGTCCACTCAACAGGTATTAAACCCCAAGCAGTGAAGCACCACACAGGGGGCTCCACACATCACCTCCTTCCTGCTGATGAGCCTTTGCTTCTCTGTCCTGCATGCCAGTGTTGTCAGTAGTCGTGCAAAGAAAACTGGTGGCGTTAGTCAGCCTGCAAATTATTGCCAGGGCGTTCTGTATTAGTGTTCAGGAAATGTGTTTTCAATCCTGCACGTCTCTCAACATCCCAATTTCTTCCACATCCATTAACTGAACTTGTTTTTATATCTCCTTTCTCCTCACCTGGAAACATTACTTTCTTTGTATGAACGCAGCAAAGTATTTAGGACACCCATGCAGGTGTGACGTGATTGTGTATGACCAAACTAAATATATCCACCAGGAAATATAGTGTATACCCCGGGCGCTGAATGGTTTTGATTATGAAACAATCTGTTACTCACATTGCATGGTTCATGGCAAAAACCCTACAAACATCCGGCCATCAAACAACGCTCAGAATCTGCTTGGCCAGTCACAGATGTCCAAATTGCTCTTTCATCCTGTTTATCTGGAAACGTATCTCTGATTTACTCTTGTGGCTAAATTATAGGCCCATATGTTTATATCTACAAGCTGTGATTGATTATTTTGTTAAGCTTTCCCCAAGGCAGTTTTGGGAATATGACAATGTTGTGCTGCAGCACAATGAAATACATTTATCTTACATCTTTACTCTGAAACCTTTTAGTTTAACTATACTGTTGTTTTAGCACAAGACACTTTGATTAAAAATACTTTGAATTACAGAAAACATTACACTGCACAGTGTAATAACACATATCTCTTCACTCTATTCTTTGTGTCACTGCTGTTTTCTACCTCTCTTTTTCCTGTGCACCTTTCATCAGTAGAGAAACACTGTTTAGTCATCAGGATGTTGGTTAGTAGTGATTGATGGTGAGTGGTGATCATGATGAAAGGAGGTCAAAGCAAGAAGGGTCACATTCTTCTCCTGCTGTCTGTGGTTCTTTATCTCTAATTACCTTTCCTCCCATACGTGCATGCACACACACGCATATGTTGATTTGCTTGTTATTCTTATGGTCTTTGACAGTTGTTCACACCATCTACAAGGCAAGAAATTTATATTTTGATGAATTAATTTGTTGACAGTAAATGTAGTTTGTAGACAGTGCAACAAAATAATTTCTTACAGTAATGATGTGTAGACATTTTCTTACATGACGTAAAAGATGAGGATCTGAGGTTGGCAGAGAGAGCCATACAAGCTAAAAGCCAGCTTTGTTTTATTTACTGTAAGAATCCAGGAATCTCTACAAACATATCTTTTCTCACGTGTGTGAAATGGAAACAGAGCATAATGCCCATTCCCATGTGCTTCACTTTTTTATTAACTATCGCTGCCCTCACTGCAGCTCATTACAGCCTATATAGTGGAGTGAAAAGATTTAGAGAGAGGCAGCCAGCAATACTACCTCCCATACAGCTTTCCTGTGGGGCATTTCCCTTACCATGGCAAAGGCTTTGTAATCTGAGCCCAGCAGGTACGTTGATGGAGCTAACGTGTGTGTGTGTGTGTGTGTGTGTGTGTGTGTGTGTGTGTATGTGTGTGTGCTGCATAGCAACACTGGGGAAAAGGAATGGGAGGTCAAAACAAAGAAAGAAGGAGGAAAGAGCTGTAAGTATATTAGGATTTTTACAAATGTTAGTGCATATGCGTTCATGCAAGTAAAGTGTACGATTTTCACGACACTGATGTGTTGAGGTGCTGAGAATATGTCAGAAACATCTGGTGTGTGAAAAATCTCAAAATATACAACAGTTATCACCTCGGAGACTAAAGTTAGACCACCCCTATATGGCATTTGTAAGCAGCATACAAACACATTACAAACACAGCTGTAGTCAAGGCATGGCAATTTTATTTGTATAGCACATTTCATACAATGTGCTTCACAAAGTATTAAAAATACAACGAGGTAAAGAGATGCACAATATAAAAATGCCAAACATACAGGCAAGCAATACAAGAGAAACTAGATTTAAAAAACAAGTGTAGTTTAAATACATAAGAATAAAAGACAAAATAACACAAAATACTCCCACATATAGATGCACAATTAAATTAAGTTAGAAACAATTAATAAAATAAGATTAAAGAGGTTTGTGTTGCATGATAACTAAATGCTGCTTCACCGTGTTTCGTTGTCATTCTAGGGACAACCAATAGGCGAGTCTCAGATGTCCTCAATGTTGTTGGGGTTGCATATGGTACAAGCATGTCTGAGATGTATTTGGGCCCAGAGCCACAAAGTGATCTATACACGAGCAACATGATTTTGAATTGAATTTTGTATGTGACTGGCAGCCAATATAGGGATTTTAGAACTGGTGTGATGTGGTCGTGTTTCCTGATTTTTGACTGTATTCACGTACATGAAGAAACGGATTTGATGTGAAATTTTAATCCGAGTCTAACACTGAGTGACTATGGACCTGTAGAATCTGTAACTGCATTAAAGACAATTATCTCTGTCTTATCTCTATTTAGTTGGAGAAAGTTTTGCTTCATCCAGTCATTGATGTCTTTGATGCAGTTACAGATTCTACAGGTCCATAGTCACTCAGTGTAAGTGAGATGTAGATTTGCGTGTCATCTGCATAATTATGGTAAGCTACTGTATGATTTTGAATAATTTGGCCTAAGGGAAGTATATAGGTTGAACAAGATAGGTCCCAAGATGGACCCTTGTGTAACCCTGCAGGTCATGGCCTCTGTTTCCTATGGAGACATAACATTAAATGATATGGTCCCCAGTGTCAAATACGGCAGTAAGATCTAACAATACTAAAACAGCAAATATATGAAAATCTTTACATGTTTATTAATGTGTCAACTGTATAACTTCTTTTATGAAATATCGACTGATGCATGAACACATAATACATTATGTAAAACACAGTAAATTATATTTAATGATATGTGATTGCAGTTTATATATTCAAAACTTGAAGGTTTTAGAGACAAGATTCATTCTTTACCTATAATAATTTGACTTTTTTAACTTTTTTACTCAAGGTCTTCTTACTAGAGCTTTCAGCTGCATCTAATGGCTTTCATCAGTGGATGGAATCTACTCAATTATCATGGAGAGTGAAGAGATACTTATTAATAAGTATGGGCCTATCTTATGATATGATTACAACTGTGTTACATTAAATAGGAAATAATTCATTATCTGTTTATTCATTAGTTACAAAGACTTCACACGGGGGAGTAATACAGTAGTTGTTGACAAAAACACTTTAAAAGGTCTTTATATCTGCTTATAAATATATATACTAGAAGAAGAATTATATGACAGAAAATATGGTTTGTTATTGTGTGGCCATCATACAGAAAAAAAAAGACTCTTGGTGTAAAGTAATTTCTGATCCGACACATCATCAGCAGGTGACTTAAAAAAAAAAAAAAAAATGCCAGAGGTAGCAGCATGAATAAAAACAGTGAAGATGTATAGCTGTAGTAATTAGCTGATGAGCGATGACAGGGCTAATGGAGTCACAGAGGGGTGTTGATACAATGTAGTGCTCACCGCTGTTAACACGAGAGGGCCAAATGCCTGATATCTTACGCTGGTTATTAGTAGTGTAGGAAGACATCCATCTATTAAAACCAGCCACCTGTTTACCGTCAAGCTCAAAGAGAGAGGCAACATTAATGTGCACAGCAGTGGGGAGTCCCCCAGGGCTCTATTCTTGCTCCTCTCAGACCATTTTTTTGATAATTTTCGGTGCTGCATTTAGACTGCTCATTAATCATTTTCTGCCTATCACAGAGAAGCCTCCGCCAGTGCCAGCGAGCAAGTTGTCAGAAACATATCTGCAGCTTGCATGGCTCCACAGGTTGCTGTCATTATGGCAACAGGGAGGCGTAAGGGTAGAAAAAGAGTGAGATGGGGGGCAGGATTGGTGGGCTACTAAAAATAACCTGGCAGAAATTAGTTGATATGAAGCTGTTCACATGAATGATGGATGGATTTATAATGTGCTCCTAATGACCAGCTTTTATGTGCCAATTTAAGTTTTGTGCTCAAATTGCTCGAATTATATGAACAAAATCATAAAAGTGCCTTTCAGAACAGAGCGGATCCTCATTTTATCCTTGACTCTTTCACGTGAGAAAACGAAAGAAAGCCAAGCTTAAATGTGCTTGACTGTGAAATGCTTTTATCAGTTTAAAGCAGACGCCACTGACGCATATAGGAACTGTATTTCTGATGTGGACATGTCAATCGTATCATTGATTAAGAGCCAGGTAATCCATCTGACAGGGAGATTATTGGATCAGTTCAGTACCTGCTCCTGGCTGATTCCCCTGAATAAAATGGTTGTGTTAATCCATATAGGAGGAGGCAGTCCTTCAGGCTAAAGCAAGGACAGGGAGCGCTGCAGCCAGGAGAAAGGCTGCCTGGCTCTGTTTGAAAGCCTGAGATATTGAGAGGCCGTCTGAGCTGGAGCTGCATCCTCTTTGCTCATATTGGCGTTTTTTTAAAGAAGAATTGGGGTTTGGAAGTAGAGAAAGAAGGGGGTTGTGTTTCAGTCAGTCATACAGGGTAATTTAAGACAGATATAGGTGAGCTCTCTTCAAGGTCATGGCATAAAGAGGTGCAGGGAAGACATACAGGTCAGCAGTGTAGGCTTGAGAAAGGAAGTCATTCTGACAAATTCACCATAGATGCTGTGGTAGCTCTTGAAATATAACAGCTTTCCCAGCACTCAGTATGTTGCTTTTACCATTTTGAGCAACATAATAAAAATTGCTCACTGCTACGGCTAGCTGTTCAAGATATAAAGTAACCATGAGGGACAGTGGTTAAGTGTTTGTTTTACCACTTTAAACAGCTAAAATAAACATCCAGCATTCATTAGTGCACAGCCATTACTTCCTCGCAATGTTATTCATGAGATACGAAGTCAAATCTCTCAGGTTACTCTACTACTGTCAAATGTCACGTTTTACAGCCGCTGGCTTTTATTATGGGCCCTGTGGCTACTATACAATGGGCCTCACTGTGGAATGTGCCATAACACCCTCCCCACTCCATGTATGCGTGCACTCACATACAGCCGTAGTGACACGATGTGTAATGGAGACAGTTATATCAGGGTGCAATGCTCTTTGGCAGCACGGACATGCCACTATGAGTGTATGTTGTTATTGGAAAAAGCGGAGAGCTGAGCGGGGTCAGGGTTGCTGCGTAGCACCTCATCAGTCAGCCCAACAGCCCAAAGGGGGGATTGTTTAAATTTGGCTCCATGCCCTCTCTTGAGTTACGTCCAGATGGTCGATGAGAAGTCGAGAGACGGGTTCTTGCTTGGTCGAGCGTTGGGCCAGTAGCGACTTCAATTCTGAAACGTCCAATCCTTTCATATGACATTGTATAAGCTTCTCCTTAAGAGCAAGTAAAAA
Organism: Nannoperca australis; assembly: GCA_036023655.1. NCBI lineage: Eukaryota > Metazoa > Chordata > Actinopteri > Centrarchiformes > Percichthyidae > Nannoperca > Nannoperca australis. Next base: position 40,098 of record JAVQJD010083221.1, on the reverse strand, counting down.
AAAATGCAGCTGCTGATGCTTATAAATTCACTGTACTTTTTCAAGTTCACTGCACAAGGTCACAAAATGTGCTCTGGCTTATTTCATCAAAACTGTGGTGTGTCTTGCGCCAGATGGCCTTCTACACCACATGAGAAGTGGTTTCACCTGCAAGACAATCAGACATTGGGTCCATGGGTACCCAGTCATTGAAAACAAGCTGACATGTTGCTGGTCATGTGTTACATCACTAAATTATCCACTGAATGTTTCCATATGCTTTTTGTTGGAGTCCTACTGTTTTTTCTCTTTGGTGCCCATGGATGATGTGCTCATCAGTTGAGTCAATGTCACATCTTAAAGCAGTTAAATGGACAAAAGTCAACTGTTGAAGGTTTGCGTCAGTTTAGTGCCTGTATATCATTTACCCCTCACATGGTAAAGGATCTCTTGTTCCATTCACTCTGAGTTGCTTTTACTTTGCATAAGCAATGTAGAATGAAAAAAACCTCTACCTCCTGAGCCACATCCACCCATTGTTTTTGGTCAATACCAATTTTCTTTGTGGATTAGGAGGAAATTGTTTGCTAACATGTTTGCATGTGTATTTATTGGATGGCCATAGTGGAGTGTGAGAGAGAAATGCAACAATGGTCAACTAACCAGATTCCGGCTCAAGGACATGGGTGGTTAATGACCAGCATCTTAACCCCTAATGCATGGGGGGCAACACACTGAACATCTTAAAACAGTGATAATGTGTGTGTTTTTCAGCTTGTTGTTGTGTTTTTCTGCTTCCAAATAATGCAGCTGTAAGAAATAAGATCAAGTCACTAGCTTCTTCTGGTGTCTGTGGTGCATTGACAGTACATTGTGATTTACCAGGACGATTACTGAGATGACTTTGTGTGCTATAATATTGTCCAGAAAATGAACAACTTTAGTTGCATATTTAGTTTTTTTATGATTTGATGTAAGCCTCTGTTTTTATTTTTGGTTGAAGATAATTTTCTTTTAGCTTTTTCTGTGTTGTCTTTGCATTATTTTGCTGTTTCATGTTTTTTGTTTAATTAATTAAGGGTGAGTGGGCAGATTACCTGCAGCTGTGCTTAATTAGAAGGCTCCTCTGTGCCCTGGCAGTGATTGGTCAGTACCTGCTGTAACTGCAGAGGAAGGCGGACAAAGAGCCACACTGAGGGACAGACTGAGCTGCCGGCCCACAAAACCCAGTGTAGAGCTGTGCACAGAAGTATGAGGTCACAAGGAGCCTCCAGGATGTAGCAGGTGCAAAGTGAACCAGGTGACGACAATGATGATGATGATGATGATGATGTTGTTGTTGTTGTTGTTGTTGTTGTTGATGATAATGGTGTAGATGATAATGAGAGGCAGGATTGTGACCTGGAAGTAGAGGTAGAAGAGTCTTGTGCAAAAAGAGAGAGGAGGCAGACAGAGGGAGAGAAGGATTCAAAGACCACCTTAAGCACAACAACAGGTAACTGGGGACAGCAGGTCTTAGAGGAAACAATCTGAGAAGAAAACCACATGGCAGTCTTGAGACAAGAGAAACCAGATGATAATGAAAGGAGAACATGGGGTCAGTTTAGAAAGAGGAGTGAGACAGATGGAGAGAGCTGATGGCTGAGAAGAAGTGGAGCCAGACAAGGAGAGCAGTGCAACGGCCCTGGAGACGACTGTGTTTAGAAAGACGATGATACTGGATAAATAGTATTTGTGCAATGTGGGGTTGCCGTAATTATAGTGCAAGTGTCCAACTTGTAAATACCATTCATGTCAATCAAAGTAAATTATGACTAGGAATCTATCACTTGGATTTTTCCGAAAGCTTTGATACATATGATTTGGTACAAAAATGATATGGAGGTGCCTTTTCAAAAGCAAATACGCATTACTGTCATTACCATCTGGGTAATTAAACACTAATCAAATTGATGCAGTCATACTATTAACTTTGTTGCATGTTTTCACGTCACCTGACAAGTCATGGACATGATGGACCCCTTCCTACCTTCCAACTAATATACTACATAGTAAAGTAGTAGTATAGTTTACTGGAGCTGTGTCCTACTGTAATTCCATAGTACATAGTAGTTCTTAGCTGGTTTTAAGTATCATTTGTTCACAGTTACAAAGTGCACTTTATAAAAATAAAATACACAAAATTAAGTATACTAACTTAAAGAGTTAGTATAAATACAAAAAAAACTCTAACTTTTAGTGTGCTGTTGATGGACAATGTTATCTCACAGTGCAATGCACAAAGATAAGACCGCTCAAGGATGAACTTTGAGAACAAAACAAACAAAAACGAAGTATTAAATCCTTGGAAGACATTATCAAAATATCTTATGAGATTACACCGACAGTCACATCCCAAGTTGCATTTTGATTAAATGATCCTGTTAGTACAAAACATTATTTTGTATTTTAACTGCTAAAACTTTATGCTATGCAATTAGCATTAAAGTACACCCAGTAAATAATGTGAAATTGGGACACAGCACGCTAATATCTCCACATTATATGACTCTGAGCAGATATAAGTGCCTAGTTTAGAGTATAGAATTTGATCCTGTCACTATAACAAACTGATTCTGTTCAGACACTGATTGTACAACGTCACAAACTGCACTGTGTAATATTGCAATACCATATCATTTATAAACCCAGATCCACAATCATTAACTCATCCGCAGACTACGATCATATGAAAATGGCACACTAGCTGCACACCCTCCATTCACAAAATGACAAGATATTTATCTGGTCTCACAGAGTCCCATTCATCATCAAGGCTGTCTTTAGTGGAGAGGAGCACATTTCCCCTTCCACTTCTGTCTGTAAGATGAACAGCTCCACTGGCTCGGCTCTGGCTCTCTCTCATTTTATCTCTCTCTGTACTCTCAGCATCTCTGTGCTATAGGACAGCACCACTGATGGCTTTACAACTTCAAGCTGTTGGGCTTTAGCTTGAAGCACATGTATTGTTGCAGTTGGCTTAACACTGTTGGCCAGCATGATGTTCATGCACAGATTAAAGAAGCCTCTCCACGCTTCTATTTTTAAAAGTAGCCATTTTAATCCACCAAAGTGAACAACATTCTTTGAAATATGTGCATGTAAATCATGTCACTTCCCTCCACGCATATCTTCATCACACCACATATTTTGTCCAAGTGAAGACAGCGCACAAACATCCAAAAGGCTTTCTTTTTCTTTTTTCCTGAAGAGCACTCATCTCAAAAGCTTTTGTAGTAATCCAAGTGTTAATTGCTTCTCCACAATGTAATCTGGCATATCATAATTTCCTTCAAATCAAATCGAAGATCATTATAATTCCCCACTTCTACTGTCAGTACTTGCATTGGCCTGTCATCTAGTCTGAGTGTTTTATCAAATAATCTAAAAATAATCTATGCATAATTTCTTGACTCTGAGATGTCCAGTGTAGACATTTAACCAAGATTGAGTCATTCCACTCATTCGTAGCTCTAGATATTCAAACTTTCATGCCAATGACTACAACGTATGCTTAAGGCTTTTAACATGTTCTAAAAGAAGCGACCACATCCCATCAGTTTTTGCTGCCCTGCTTGCTGCTCTTTTAAATATTTTTTTTGTTGTTTTAAAACACACTTTTGCTACATTTACACCAAGCATCCACACTACTCCTGCGTTTGATAACCCCTAAAACAGAGACCTTTTAAAACACTGCTGGCCTCATTTTAGTTTGAAAACTTAGGGGTTGCATTTGAGTAAACTGAGACATCCTAAAACAATGACGCAGACACCCACATTTACTTTTTGATTGAGTCTAATCAGGCGTCTCCTTCCCCAAAAAGAAAACGTAGTAAAGTAGTAATGTGGATGTAGCCAAAATTATTCCTTCTAACTAACAACTTAACTATGTAAAAGCACTTCAACCACATGTGGTAAACAGGTACCCAATATTCAACATTCAATATCATATATCTTGCCCTGATGAAGACTGTGAGTTGTAACGTGTGCTATGCCTGTTCTTTTTCATTTTTGCAAAGAATTGCAATGCTTTGGTATTCTTTTGCTTCTAACTTTTCTCTCTTATGATATATATTTGAGATGAACTCAAAGTCAGTATTTTATTTTAAATCCCCCTTCAACTAATTTTGGCTTTCTCTTTACTGATGGCAATATGTTTTAAACATTTAAATGATTTTTATCTCATTTAATCTTTTACCCTTTGGATTTTATTTTTATAATTTTTTATTTTATTTATTATAAATCACTGTAACCTTTTAAAGTTTTTGAAAAGTGCCATATAAATGAAGTTATTTTCTGTTGTTGTTGTTGTTATTATTATTATCATCATTATAGTGTAGTAGGAAATGTGTGACCATGACAGTTAGCATATATAGGGGAGGGTCAAATATTTTTAATTAAATAAATCAGTATGGCAACAAAGCTACTGGTGCAGAGATGACGTGTCAACAGGGGGCACCATACCACTATAATGCACTGGACTTTTGACAGTACCCTTAATTAGCATATGATTGCATCAGTGGGTATGAATCCCTCCTAAACAACCCAATTTGCAATCACACTTAAAAAATGATTGAGGTCGACAGAGGTGACAGATTTGTGATCGCTAAATGGTCATTTGACTGATGGGTGCTGAGATGTCAGATTGGGCCGAGGCTTCTGCGACTTCATTTTTGCTCTGCGCTTGACCTTTCGTCTTTCCTCTCAATACTCATAATGATTCATCGTCCTCAAGCATGCTGATAAGTTCTGCGTCGACTGTAATGCTGACTGATTGATAAATGTAAGTCATAGTGGGATGATCGTTAGTGTCATCCAATATTTGGAGCTGCAAAGTGCTTGATGATGTGTCTTTACATTAGGAGATCATTAATTATGATGACTTGAGTGAAAATAGTTTTGTATTCTGCATGATGAGATGATGACTCTATAGTCAAACTAGATGCCTGTTTTTACATAGACCTGTGTGTGTATGTGTGTGTGTGTGTTTTTCATGGGAACCAGCTGTCTGTACTGTGAGCATTTCCTCAGAGGGCTTCGTTCCAGTGATCACTGCTGGTTTGTGTGTTCGAGTTTGCTTGTGTGTCTGTTGTGTGATCGTTCCTTATACAATTGTGTCCTGCAATAGTACAGACACACACCGCTCCCTCTTTGAGGGTCTGGGCCCTCTCCCCATGCCCCCTCCCACCTGGCATAGCTGTCAGAGACATGGCTCTGTGCCTTGGCATGCAACATACCAACTACCTGGCACATCGTCTGGTTGCAGGACTGAAGGATGGGGCCGTGCCAACAGGGACTCAGATCATTGTGGTTGTCCACTCTTTGGATACCCAAGGGGAAGAGGGGGCAGTCGGCTTTTCCACCTGTTCAGAGGTAACCTGAAGTGCACCTCCAGTGGCCTCCATATGTCACCCAGATTCACACCAACCGCTGCACTGTGACAGGTGAGTCTTTATTAGCAGCATATTAAACAAAGTCATACCAAACCAAAAAACAAGTATAAAGCATATCTTGATATTAAGCCATAATAATGTAAACAATAAGGTGACTACTGCCAGGCCCCTTTTCAAAGAAGAAATTTTGATTTGTGTCCCAGTAAGCCATAGCAGCGTGACAGTGAGCCAGCATGCACAACACCAGGGCCAGGAAATGGAAGCAGCTAAACACCTGTGCTTTTCCTACTGTGAAAGTGTAATTGTGCTATTTACAGTTGCTGTCTATAATGTTTCATACTTTCAAACTACAACAAAGGTTATGATGTGTTTATAATGTCTCTATTTGTGATATTGTCATTGTTGCTGGAATGCAGTAAAATGACTTCAACAGACCATGTAGCAGGAACCCAAATATTTTATAGTGAGGTCTGCATTGGCATTGACAACAGGACAGGTTCATTGTGACAAACCTTATTAAATCAATCTTTCAGTAGCAGTTGGAAATCAACACACCATATCTAATTTCACCACACACTTGCGTACATATAGAGATTTCAACAATATATTAATTAAAAACAACATTCAGCTTTAAATGATTCTGATGACACTTCAACTAATAATCCTGTTTTAATGAAAAAACTTTTTTTGATTGGCTCTCATGACAGAATTTGCAACATGATTGATGGCATTTTATTGTAGAAAGGTGGGTAATGAAATCAAAGCTTGGCAGGCCCTATTCAGTAAGGAAATTATTAATATTTTGTTGAAATCAAACACGTACAATATTAAACATACAAAACAAGAATGTAACTAAATTACATTTACTTTTGCTTTGGTAGTTGCAAATTGCAACACTTAGGTTTTTGTCATTTTGGTTTGTGTTTGGCATAAATGGTCAAGATTTTCCAGTTTCCCCCCCGGCATATTAAATATTTAGCGGTTTTAAAGCGGTGCACCAGCAATTTTGGCACAGATGATTCGGACTCATTGGAGCTCTTTTATTTTTTCATATTTTAACATAGGAATTATGTTTATTTCATTTATGTTTATGGGTCACTCTTCCACTTTGCCTGCAAAATGAAGTTGAAGGAGTATTAATCATATTATAATAATATACCATTTGGTGAATCCAGGTGAACAACCTGGAGCTCAATGCTCTTAAGACAGTAGAGTTGGTTGTGGATTTCAGAAAGAACGCAGCCCCACCCGCCCCATCACCCTGTGTGACTCTCCAGTCAGCATTAATGTCTGCTACAATCTGAATGTCGCACATCCTTAGTCCAGATTGTATTTACATTTACATTGCTCACTTTGCACAGCTCTTCTTTTTATTATTATTGTAAATTTTATTTAAATTCTTTCTGTATATATCTATGCTCTTGTGGGCACCCATGCACCAAAACAAATTCCTTGTATGTGTAAACTTACTTGGAAATAAGTCTGGTTCTGATTCTGATTCTGATTCTGATACTGAAGTCTTGGCTGCATGCTGTTTATTTACAGTAATGTAATCATATATACTTGGTATTAATTAAAGAATTAAGGCAAACATTTCACATGTCACTTTCCCTCCATCAATACAAGCTTTAATTATACCATATGGTAGTGGTTGTCAGTACGACATTGACTGATTCAACACCATCATACATAGTCCCCGACATTTTAAAAGATCAGACTGGCATGCTGAAATATTCTCTTTGTGCTTCACATTAATGTCTGAGCTGAAGTGATATCTTCTCCCTCATAGTGACTTGTGTTTATGACTCTCACTGAAAGTCACTTCAATAATTGAACATTTCCAGATCATGAATTAGCAAAACCAATCTTAAAAATACATAAGCTTTTGATAACGGCTCTCCTTAAGCTGGCGGAGTGAGTTTTGTAGTCAAAAGAGGGCTCTTTTGTTCTGATCACTCTAATATGGAACAGAAGTAATAGTAATGTTGCTAAAAGACCTCAATACATCAGAGAGATCTGTTTTCCCACTAGTGACTTTGGCTCCCAGCTTTCATAAGCCAAGTGCACTGTCTTGGGGTTATGAATGGTTTAACTGGCAGTAGCGCCATAAGTGTCACACAAAATGTCAGCAGTGAAAAAAAGGGTACTGGTACAAACTCCCCAGTGTAGTGACTGTATCAAGAGAGAGTTTCTGTGAAGCACTCTGTGAGTTCGGAGAACAGTCTGGGTTGATTTCCTGTCATCGCAGGCACATAATAACTTCCAACTCATGTCATTGTGGAAAAAGAACAAGGAGTAGCTCAATGGTGGAAGAACTATTCAGATCTTTTACTCTTTTCAAACCTGGGCCCACTCTAACAAAAAGGATCTATCTCTGCAGGGATTCTTTCCATAACGTTGTCAGACACTTGAAATGAGCAGTGATAAAAACAAGCACTTTTCACGGGCGCAATTTCCCCAAAGGTTTATGTTGCAGCCTGTTCGCAGATGCTGGCGGAGGCGATCGACTGGACCAATTGCAAACCTTTTGGTAAGCATTAGTCATTTAGACCCCGTAATTTGTAAAAAAATAAATAAAATAAATGAATAAATAAAAATAATTCCCAGGTTTCCCTTTCAGTAAAAGCATAAATAACACCATGAAAAGTACTCTTAGTTTATTGTTTCAAAATAATCTCACCACAAGCTCTATTTAGAGTGTGAACTTCTAAAATTCCAATTCCATCTGCTGAGGAAGATCATGTGATATGACCGAAACAGCTACTAAATGGACCTTGGTTGTGATGTGGTTATTATGTCAACTGCTGTTTCCAATTTTAAACCAAAATTCAAAGTATGATATGTTACTCAAAAAAATTTAGTGTTACAGAAGTATGAGGAGCATTAATTGGGTAATTAATTTAATCAATTAATTAATTGAGTACCTCCAAACCGTACTTAAGTGGAGGTTATTTTAATTGAATTTGTTTTGTTTGAATTAACCACAATCACTGTTCAGTGTTACTGATGTAATTTATGACTACAACAACGATCTCCTCTCTGGAGAAATCTGTCCACTTGGTACTGTGCCTTATAACATGGTTACCAATTGAGACTTGTTTTTGTATCCTAATTTAATCTTCATTTATCCAGGTTAAGTTGACCCCCTCAAAACAACTTTGAAAGTCTGCAAAAATGTTGGTACATGACTTGCTGAAAGTTGACGTCATATGTAGAAACATAGCAGATGAAAGTAAGTGTTTGTTGTTAAGAAACTTTTTATTAATTCACGTATTGCATATACATTTTTTGCTCCCATGTAATTTGACTGGTTTTAGGGAATGCAATGGTGAAGCAACAAGTCTGGGAAAAAATAACTGGAAACGGCTATCAATGTGTTGTTTATATGATCTGAGCAATAAAATATAACACATCTTCTTTGTAGCATCCATGTTGTTTCCGGAATTAAGACTTAAAAGCTCATGAACATGTCAAATTTGGAAGAATGACTTCCCAACTTGGGAAATGGGACCATCCGAGGAGCACGTGAATGCAACACAATACTGTGTACAAGCACACATTTACTGGCCTTATACACAACATATTTTTGGAGTTAATTTATCCTACTGAATTTACAAGGCTGATGTGATTTGATTTAGTATTCCTGTGTCGTCCAATTGTACCAGTGACTTAATATTCTCTTATCACAACTTCGAGTGTGAATATATTTCTGCTATATTTCACCTTCAAAGCCAGCAACCGCTCAATCTCCTGGGAGCGTTTGTCACACCACACTGCACAAACTCCACGATTTATACAGCAGCTGGTGCAGTAAATGTGCTGTAATTGCACAGTCACACTTGGATTCGGGTGTGTTCATAGTATCGCACCAAATCTATTCATCTGCAGTCCATGTGATAATGATGCTAGCCTTAGCGCCAAACCCACCACCTTCTCTTTCCCTCTCAGCCCTTCTGCATGTTATTTAAGGGTATTGTTACTATGCCCGTTCACTGCCCGCATATAAGCATCTGTCCCTTGGTGCATTGCTGGTTGATTGGAAGAAATGCTTTTGTGTTATGATCTGATTGGGCATCAGCGGTGATCTCCGCAGTAATGACCCGTGCTGGGAGGTGTTACAGGAGCAGATTTGGAGGCGCTATCCTGTTAACGAGGAGCCTGCTGAGACAAGCTGCGAGCAACACCGCTTGGAGATGTGTGATTTCGAGCGAGGCCTGCTTGTGCCAGACAGTTGGTGATCTGCGTATCACTTTCTTTTTTTATTGTTATTGAATATGACACCAAAGGAAAACTAAATGTGCTTTAGCTGAGAAAATACATGAGAAACGAAAAGGGGATGTTCTTTTGTGTGTGTGTCTTAGTCTGTGGGTTGAGTCTGTAGACAGTTTTGGGCCATTTCTTTTTTTAAGATATTCTTTTTTTGAATGTCATACATTAGTCAAAACTGTCAGAGTGTGACATAAGGACAACATGCAGTCTATTGGGATTTATGTACCATTTTCTAACTATCTTTTGCTATAGCAGAAAGGAGCTTAACACAGACTGACTCATCCATTATCTGTATTGATTTCTCAGTCTACATATAATTTGACCCTTTTATCCTAATCATCCCTGATCATAATCTACAGAACTAAAGTTAGAGTTACGTTTTTGTTATTTAACCCTACTAACCCTGAATTTAGGTCACCTGATTATGTTGACAGACATACAATGACCACAGAATAACAATGATGCTCTTTTTTTCAATGAATTTAAAGACAAAATACTATTTTATATATATATATCATATAAATGTTCTGGACCATGAACAGCTGAGAACACTAATTCTTCTCAATTAAATAAGGCTAAACCGTTCTAGTAAGTGTATAAGATGAAATGTTTACTGACTTTTTCTCTGTTGGGTGGGGTTGACATTTTTGTTTTTTTGTGAAATGTCCAGACAATTATTGCATGGATTTTCCATGAAATTTGATGCACACGTCAATGCCCACCTCAGGAGCAGGATTTTCAATAACTTTGGTGATATCTTTTTCATCATCATCATCAAGTTGAAATTATAATTTGTCTAATACTGTCAATACATTTCTATCAGCCTAAGCATTGTGTTAGCGTATTAGTTTAGCATGCTCGCAAACTAATCTCAGATGGTTAGAATGGTAAAAATGGTATACTTGCTAAATGTCAGCTTGTTAGCATTGTAATTGTGAGCATGCTTGTTATAAGCTAGTTTCCAGTACAGTATATATTTGATATCCATTCCACCACATGTAAATCTGCAGTACAATGCTGCAAAAACATTTCATTACTGTTGATATGACAGACATGCAACTCAGCCAGTCAGTTATGTAGCGCTCAACAATAGCCATGAAAGAACAAGTGTTATCCTTCATGAGAAATTTGATTGTAATTTGCAAAGTAAATCACATCCATTATGGAAACCTAACCGTTGTCTACTGTTCAGACACAGTAATGCATTTACAGTACATGCAAATGACCGAAATGGTAAAAAAACTAACATTGTTTCCGTTGGAGAACAAAGGAAGAACTACCCATCACTGCTGAATACAACCCTGGCTACCCCTGTGCTCTGTAGGCTGGATGCAGAGTAATTCTCTGGGGGATGTATTCCAGACATAATGAGAAAGAAACATCGGATAAACGAATTGGAGAATTTTCTTTGCAGGCAGGCCTAATTACAGGGCAGGAATAAATAATAATTGGAAATGAGACAGGCACGCTAGTGTAATGCAATGTAATCGGCGATGGGAAGTGCGTAATTTTTCTGCCTGACATGTTGCTTTGGCATGTTCGGCTCACAGTGAGGTTCTCCGATCATACTGATGTTTAGTTGCTCTGGCATGCTGCTGTGACATGGAAAGATTGTTTTGCAGCCATTTCTGTTACATGTAATATGTACATTTTTACATTTACATTTCATTAGCTATCTGTATGTCCTAAATGTATCAAAGATATACTGCCAGGGTCATTTTTGCCACCTGTTGCCCCATAGTTATGCTCCTCCTATAAGAGAGGAAAAAAGAGACAGTAATCAGGTTTAGCATTAACCTTAGTGTTTAAACGGAATATATGACTGAATGCTGTCAAGAATCATCTTAACTTGAAGAAAAATATGCCCTTGGACACCCTTAGGTGGTCATCACACAGAGATGCTTTGCTACAGATGCTTAAAAAATACTGTGGCAGAGCAAAATGACTGGGTGCGCCTGAGGCGGTCTGGCACAAGTGTCACATTGATTGCACTGAAACCCTTGAAAATATTTTCACTTTTATGCATTCCTGGAAGAAAGCATGTCATAAGAGATCGATGCATCCCATGCGCTTCATATCATCATTGGTTTTTCAGGTCCAGTGAAGTTTGAAGTTTCTTTTTTTTGTGTACCCTCCTAACCTCAAACCACCTCTTCTACTTCTGCATTAACTATGTTTCCCAGAATGCCGTTCCGCATCCATTGTGGGGACCTGCACTTGTTGCCTATACTTAAAGGTCAACATGTGTACATATTTTATTACAGCCACGCCCGTTGCTCAAAACGGTATTTAAACGGTATTATAAAAAACAGTATTTCTGCCTTTATGTATTTTACTCTTTTTTGTATTAATAAATAAAAAAAGCAAAAGAAACCCCTAAACATTCCTACCGTCAAAATAAGTATGCTTTAATAGTGAGTCACAATAATAAGCAAACAAAAATCTTAGGAACTAGATTCTGTTTTTCCTTTACATTTTAAAGGGTCCCACACCCAAATCCCCAAGATTACTGTTTTTCCAACAAAATGTAATACACTGCAATTACAGCTATTTTTGGAAAGGTTATGAAATTGTTGGTCATGATTTTGAGGTGTCCCCTAATATGTCCTGTATGTTTGTTGATTTCATGCTTTAAAAACAGCTCTAAAGTCTGTTTGCTTTTTAAATCTAAAAAAAAACAAAACAGCTGATACAAATAATTGCTAAATTAAGAAAATAAGGTTCTCCTAAGAAATTCTATTGTGCTTCTATTGCATAATTTAGGTGCCATCATATCTTGAGCTTTCAAACACATTTCTTGAAAGGACACGTCATAGCTGATAAGTATGGAACAATTTTTGTTTCAAAAAAATGGTTTGAGAGAGAAACTTTCCACACTTTTGCTTGCAAACACTAAAGTTTTGCATTCGTTTCTCCTCCGGCGGACTTCAAAACAGCCTCTCTCGTTAACTGACGGCATGTTGCCAAGCTGTCACTCCGATCAAAACTAGCCAATAGAAACGTATTTCAGCGTAGGTCCCGCCCACGGAATAAAGCGGAACCAGAAGCAACATTCTGTGTTCTGTGGTGCGGTCGCACCAACATGGAACTGAACATGCTCAAAACTGTGGAGATGACAGAATACCCCCAATACTGCCCCTCATCACCCTACTCAGCCACACTCTGTCTGCTGTGGAAACCTTCAGGTTTCTGGGATCCACAGTCTCCCAGGACCTAAAGTGGGCATCCAACATCAATACCTTCATCAAAAAAGCCCAGCAGAGGATGGGCTTCCTGCACATTCATCACTGTCTGGTTTGGATCATCCACCAAAGAGGACAGGAGCAGACTACTTAAAGCCAGTACTGAGGGTCCCTAAACAGATCCTCATGCTGTCAGAACTAGAGGACCAAATGTTCCAAGGGGGAAGGTTGGCTTGAAGTGTCAGGCCCTGGGGGGTGGAGGACATGTACAAGCCTACTAATTTCCAATATTGCACAAAGTGGTTTTACAGTTGTGTTTTGGGAACCACTTACAAAGATGTACAGGTGTTTTTAGAATGTCTAAGATTGCCATCACTGAAAAATGGTTCGGTGTACTGTCTGTACCTATCTGCACAATTGCTAGCATACTAGCAACTGTGCAGATAGTTTGATTGAATGCCAAGTGAATAAATGAATGTGTGAATGATTTACTTGCACTCTGAATCTTAAAAGCTTGAAATGGGAAATGCTCTGTTTTGATTTTATTTTTCTAAACACACACAGATAAACACATCCTATTCATTTCCCAGTGCTTTTTGCTAAACCTTTACAGGACAGCTGGCAGCCCTGCCAAAACAACATGTGGGATGGTGCCAAACACAGAAACAGGGGGGGGGGGGTTCTTTAGGGGACTGTGGAGGACAGAATGAATGCCAAAGTAACTCCAGTCTAAAATGCAAATGATTTGTTGGCTGTTACCACGACGCGACTTTAGTTTTGGAGCATCACCTGCACCCACCTCTCTTGAGGGCCAATGTTCTAAGGGGCTTAGCATCTTAAACTCTCTAATTAAAGCTAGAATCCCTCCACCAGGCTCCAGAGCACCCTCCTCATCCAAAACCAGATTACTGAGAATTTAATTGATGAAATTCTGTGTCCCACACCATCTGCGACCCGGGACTTCTGGCAGGAGTTTGAAACTGGTGACAGAGAGAGAGAACACAGTGTGTTTTTATATACATTCATGTGTGTATCTGTGCACTCATACATTCATATATGACCATACAAACACCCACAAAGAGGTATGTTTGTAGTTATATGAAATCCTTTTATACAGTCCAAAGGGAAGAATGGTAATGGTAAGAATGGTAAAAAGTAAAAAGCACTTTCTACAAACTATGTAGAAAACTCATGAGGATGTATTTTTTCTCTTTCTCTTACACTTTGAAATGGACCTTGTAGCTCCTTATTCCCACTTTTGACCTAGGTTATAGACAGTTAAATGCTTTTCCCTATACACATGGAGTTATCCACTTTTTTCCACGTCGAGCATCTAATGACATGTACATCCATGAGTTTAAATCCATAAAACACTGCAAAGCAGAGCATAATATAATACGGCAGGAGTTTACCATTTTGGAAATTGTAATGGCACCAATGATTTAATCCTCTTTCATGATGATTGCAAGGTGAATAGTGGGATTCTGCAGCTTCTGATACAAAGTACTCTATCTGGAATGTATGCATGCACATATCGGACTGGTCAACACAGTGTGTTGATGTTGCATTGTGCATCAACAAAGTGTGGTGTTTGTTGATGCAGTGGCCACATTTAAATGACAGAGGTGGCTGGACAGTGTCACTCACATTCACTTCCTGATTGGGTCTTCACAGTCACAATGTGTCCTTCCCTGATTTGTCACGCCCCTATCACATGACCATTTCTCAGATTAAAACAAATGACATCATCAACTACCACCAGTTAACTCAACATTAATAACAAATACGTCTGAGTCTCAGTAACAGTTCCACCTGGTCGTCAGTGCAAGCAGAGAAATATCAACTAACTAACAACCAATGCAGAGTAGACAATCTGCTTCCTGTTTACATCGGCACATGCATGCCTAGTGCACCTGTGATGTGTGTTTCTAGGCGTTTAGAATAGATGGAGATTATTTCTGAAATGGTTGCTCACAATCAGAGCAGGACATTTATCACTGCTAATTAGGGATATTGTCATTTAAAGGAAAGGATATGTCCTTTGTGGTTGCTGGAAAATGTATAATGTAAAGGTTCTGCAGGAGTGTTTTATTGACTCCTTTGACTATTTTTAAACCTGAACCCTATCTTTTTCAGGTTTTTGACTTGAAATTGTCTAATACTTATTATTAGTTTTGGAATTGGTCACAATTACCCTCAAAGATTATATTGTAGCCTGTTTGTGGATGGCAGAATAATGGTAAATATCAATCATTTTGACCCCAAAAAGGTTGTAAAAATATGGCCCAGTTTCAAAAATACTGGAGTGTCAGTTTAACCATGCTTTAAAAAAACACACGGTATAAATAAAATAATAATAAAAATATTGAGATTTTTTCTCATCATAAAGAAGCACTACTCAGCCTGTGATGTGGTTTGTGTCTTCTGTGGCTCTGGAGGAGAAAAAAACACTGATCAAAGTGATGTCATCCAGGTTATCTCACTACAGAGATAAAATCTCTGAGTTTAAAAGATAACGACAAGGTTCAAATGAAAGATGCTAAATGTTTGCGTCGTGAGAAATGTACATCTAATTTTGTTGAAGCAAGACACCTACAAGGGACTCGATCCAGATATCTCAGTTCCTTTAATCTTACGTTCCATTGATTCAAACAAAAAGATCAAGCACAGGTGGCACAGAGCAGGTTTTATCTCATATGTGTTAATTCCATTTGACAATTTAGAAGCTGACACCTTGCAGCTAATGTTGGCATAAGTGAGATATTAAAGGTGTGAAGAGTGAAATGCTAGTCGTCGCCCTGTCACCGTGAGAACATGGGTGAGAATAGTGTGAAAACGCACTATAATGGCTTGACACACCTTCTCACCACATAATCAACCATTGTCAGATACAGCCTGACACTTCACAGCTATGGGTTTAATATAGAAGGGCAGGAAATTAGAAGTGAGCATTCTCTTTATACAATTACTGTCTGAAGAAATATGGGCTGGGTGTGCTAAAAGCTGGCAAATCTGGTAAAGCAAAAGGCTGATAACAGTACTTAATATAGACCTATAACAGATTTCACATGTATTGGTATGAGCCTGCTAATTGTATTTATTTAACCCCAACTATAGATGCTAGGTCCAAACTGTCAATTTTAGCCAAAGCAGTAAGAAGATAAATGG
The DNA here is from genome assembly GCA_036023655.1 of Nannoperca australis. Taxonomy (NCBI): domain Eukaryota; kingdom Metazoa; phylum Chordata; class Actinopteri; order Centrarchiformes; family Percichthyidae; genus Nannoperca; species Nannoperca australis. The sequence continues at coordinate 24,068 of JAVQJD010083221.1, read as the reverse complement.
GTTTTATGAGAAAAAGAGTTTTATCAAGCCATGACGGAGTAATGATTCAGTTTATCTGACAATAAAGAAATGTCCCATCTTCAAAACTCAGGAAACCATGAATTTCACTGGACTGTGAAAATGTGCTTTGTTCATGTATTTATAACTATGTTTGATTTTGGCCTAAAGGCTGGATATTTATAAAAGTCAATGAAGCGTGGAATTGTGTTTTCTCTATTTACAGCAGCATGTTATACAAATGTCTGCCAGTTACAACAGATTTACATAATTATTAGATTTCTTTTATCGCCCTATATTTCTATTCTACTGAGACTACATATTTCAAAGCAGCATGAGTTGCTTGCATGGCTGCATTTTGGGGAAATGTTCTACAATGTATGCTGACACACAGATATTCGTTGTAACTGTACAGGCTAATGTCCTTTAATTTGGATTTCGATCTTAATGTTATATTGTTGGAAGTTCTTTTTTGCAAAGCCTGCATAATGAAGCTCTTTGGTCTTTCACTCACATTCACTACAACTTGTCAAATGTATTATGACTTAATGTTCTCATCAGGAGGACACCGCACACACCGCACACCACCATCTTTTCTTCATATAAACTAAAGAAATATATTGACTTGAAACTATAAACTCTTATAAAGACTAGTTGGTGAAATAAAGTGTAATTAACGCGCAATTTAATGTGTGTTTTATTTGTTGTATAAAACACAATCAAAGCGGAACGAAGCTAAATGTATTGCATCAGAACAGACCCCCCCCCCCCCCCCCACCCCATAAATCCACCTCTTAGCTGATAACAATTTTGTCAAAAACGAGGCTACAGACAAACATATCGCATTAGTCGGGTTTGTGGTGCATTTTCAAATTGAGGCAAGACACTTGGAGAAACAGCGGCAGCACCGACACTCACTGAAATAAATCCGATGACAGCCTATCGATATCACATTGCAACTGTAGCCACGTTTCATTTCACTGTGGATTAAGAGGCTGAAGGTCTGCAGATGTTCTCGTGTGTTTCAAACAGCCGCGGTGGGAATACTTCATTTCTTTATTCGTGAAGGAATCTCCCGCACATTTCAAGGCCTGAGTGTAACGCGACATTATTAACCACCAATAACAACGCTTACACACAGGAGGGAATAATCCCACTTTCCCTTTATATACAAACATATATATTTTTTTGTTATTTACAATTTTCCAATGAAAGTTTCACTCAATAGGTTACTTTACACAAAATCACAAAATCAGACACCGAAGAAAGAAAACAAGCATGGATTATTCGTTATACAAAGGCCATACATGAATAATTATGCTATTAATAATCACTATAATTATTATAACAATAATAATGAGAAATGCAGGTAGAAACGCGCTGCGTGTTTTTAACCTCTTCATTCCGACGTGACGCTGTCTGCTCTGTGGGCTGTTCTCTGGCCGTTATTCAGGCCTGCTATTACTGCAGCGTGGTCAGCTGTAGTAAAAATACCAGCTTTAACTAAACCACCAACCAAATCAAAACCAAAGATGCCAAATATGGTGTGTGTGTGTGTGTGTGTGTGTGTGTGCGTGTACCACACCATGTGTTATTTTTCCAGGCCCACAGCAATCACAAAACGCCCGTGGTCCCCAAACAATTAGGGAAGCATTCAATTAAGACGAGTTAACGATCGTTTATCAGATCAAAATGTAGGCTACATTCTTAATATTGTGTTCCGTTATCAGAGGGATGGTCGGACTTCTATTTAATAAATCTCTACGGTTCATTAATTATGGAAAGGCTTGTTTAATTCCTCCTGCACCTGGTAAAACTGGCCCCGGAGGTGGATGTCATATGGGCCAAGGTCTGCGGAGGAGCCCTGGCTGACGGAGCAGCAGCGGAGGCCGTAGTGACAGCTCCGGTAATCCACCGCTTCCTCGTGTTTCAGGGAGAAAATCCCGTTAAAGTTGATCGGTGGGCTGAGGATCCCTGCATCCAGAGGGCTGGAGCAGTCTGGAGAGGGACTGTCGCACAGAGCCTCGTAGGGGCCGCAGAAGGAGCCGAAGGGCCGCAGGGGCCTGCCGCTGTCCGTTGAGCTGGAGCCTACTACCTCCGGTCCGTGGTGGTGATAGGCTGGGTAAAGGGAGAATGACTCCCCGCCGGGCGGGACGAAGCTGCGGGCGTTGAGCTGCAGACAGCTGGCCACCAGGTTGGTGGTGGGCTGGGAGAGACCCTTGCACAGAGTGTGGACGAACGTGAGTAGGTCCGGCCTTTTCCCGGTTCTCAGGATCTCGCCCAGGGCCCAGATGTAGTTCTTGGCCAAGCGGAGCGTCTCTATTTTCGACAGCTTCTGCGTCTTGGAGTAACAAGGCACTACTTTCCGCAGGCTGTCCAGCGCATTGTTCAGGCCGTGCATGCGGTTCCTCTCCCGCGCATTGGCTTCAATGCGCCGCAGGCGAACCCGGTCCAGCCGGGCCTGGCTCAGCTTCTTTTTATGAGAACCCCTTCCTCTCAGACCTCCCGCTTGTTCCTCTTCCTCCTCATCCTCTTCCTCTTCGCCGTCCCTCAGTTCCTCCTCTCTGTCCGACTCCAGCGTGTCCTCCGGGGCTCTGCCAGGCTCGGGCTTAACCGATTTGACTAACTGGTTGGTGGCCCAGCTGGTCCTGAAGGGACTGCCTGTCTGGTTGGAGGGCGGCTCTTCAAACGGCAAGGTCAACATGTCCTGCAGCAAGGTGGGGGGGGGGGATTCATATTATAGTATATATACTGAATATATATTCATATTATACTATTCTACAATATAGTCTATAGTAAACTATACTTAACGCTGTATGCCTGAAAGAGAGCAGACACAAGACAATAACTTTATTGTCTCCAACAGGAAATATGACCTTTTAAGATTTTAATGAGTGAAAAAAAAGAAAGAAGCAGTTTCCACCTGCAGTTTAAAAACACCCACCACAACAACATATGTATCATTAACTAAATGGCCAACAACTACTTATTATACTTATTTGTAGAAGGCAATTAGTTGTTACTGTTAAAGTAGAACTCAGAAACACAGGTCCATCTGTAAATATCTGGAAATAATGCATGCAAAACACAACATAACACCACATAACACTCATGAGATAAACAATTACTCTGGGTTAAAACATAAATCCATATGATGGGAAGTTTAGAAAATAGAGCTGTAGCTAGCTACTGAACATATCAGCCCACCTCTTTTTATTAGTAGCCTATTACTATTATTCTTCAATTAGACGAGTCAACCTCATACAAAAATCTGACAAATCCCGGTCCATTCGAATGGAAAGGTCCTTCTGTCAGTGGGCTGCTGAGCTTCTCACCCAGTTTTAGTGATAAATTCCAGTGAGCATCTTCCTGAAGCTTCCAGACACTCAGACAGGCTTTCAGCAGCAAGTATCAGTCCTTCTCCTCCCTCCTTCCTCTCCTCTCTCTCTCTTCTTCTTCCAGCAGTGAAGGCATCGATGCCATCTGCTGCTGACGTCACCACGCAGGTTAGATCTCCAGGGATGCTCTCTCTCTCTCTGCCTTTATGTCTCATGCCCTCTCTCTGTCGCTCTCTCTCTCTCTCTCTCTCTCTCTCTCCCTCACCCAATGCCTCTTTTCCAGTGCTCCCAGTCTGGCTACTGTGCAGAGATTCAGTGCCAGTCTATTCCCCAGAGACATATTTGAGTTTAAATGAAAGCCTGAGCAGTGCAGCTCATACAGTCACATGTTCTAGTGATGGTACTGGTGGATTTTTTCACACCACTTTATTCTCATTTAATCAGCTCACTGTGCTGTCAAAACGCACCCACACAGGATCAGGAAAACACTGAACCAGAGGGAGCGCTCCAGACACAGGCATATCTGTACAACATCCTCTCAGCATAGACTATATGAAGAACGGACAAACACCTGTACAGCACATTTCAATTAAAAAGACTGAGAGACTCAGTGGTAGCTTAGGGTATACAGTTTGTGGTGGTATGTTGTCTCAGGGCTCTTTTCATACTGAGCAGGTCTAGACTGCATATATTTTATATTTTCAGAGACAGTTCCCACTATGAGCAACATTAGGAGAGTGGCAAGGAACTCAACTGGTTGGGAGAGAGCGAGCGAGAAAAAGAGAGAGAGAGCGGGATACAATACCTATGTTTGTGGGTGGGCTAAAGTGAATAATTTTAGCAAACAAAAATAATTCATGTTGGCTGAATCAACACAACCTTTTATTATATATATATATATATATATATATATAACATTTGCCAGCATACACAATGTATAGTTTTTTGGCAAGTTTATTATTATTTATTTTAGCTTCACATACAAATTTTGATAAAATTGGTACTTAATAATCTAAAAAGATATTTAAGGTCATACAAAAGCATACAAACACTTAAAGAAGATGTCTTTCCACAACCTCAATGGGTGTTTTATTTCACAATTTATTTGAGGCTTGAGGAGGTTTTTTGAAGGCATTTATTTGTGCTTTGGAAATTCCACCTCCCTGGATGCCTCAGCTGGCATGGGTCTTTCTGGTCTAGTACGCACACCAACATCTGATGAGTCAAACTCCCCATCTCAAACTAATCACTTCACTGCACTAATTGCAAATGCAAATATGCAAATTCATATTAATTAATTACTCTGTTAATTAGTTATCTGGGCTTTTGGGGACAATAAATCATTGCGCAGCAGATAGAAGTCAAAGAGGAGGCACAACCCCATTTTGACATGAAAAATTTAAAACACATACACATGCATGCATACCCCAAAATAGCCTCTGTGCTCACATTGCGGGGGGGGGAAGACCCCATGCCCACTGACACTGCTGTGAAAGGAAAAGGCAATGTAATTGAGAGCCATGGTGGGCGAGAGAGCAGTCCTACACAGACGGAATTCATTATCACATTCCCTGCTCTTAAAGACAAAGTGATGGGAGGCCATTCTGTAAATGAAACTCGTGGCATTCACACCATGTGGTGGGGCTCGCACTGTCTGGTATTAGTGGCAGCAGAGGCGTTTTAGTGTGCCACAAGACAATGGTAATTAGATGAGTCTGGAGCTCATTGTAGAACCACTTTGTTAGTGGAGACCTGCTGAAGCCTACTGATTCAGTGAGAAATACAAGGTTCAGAGCTTTTGAGTTCATTTTCACGTATCAACACCTAAACTGCCACAATTATCACCCCACTTTACATAGAATAATAAAATCAATTAGGAATGATGATTTTATTGTCATAAAATGGCAATAGATTCTTTAAAAATTGTTTGAAAAGCAGCTTAAAGGCACTATGTGTAGGATTTGACCCTTCGGACAGAGATTAAACAATGGTGCCCTCCAATCAGTGTCTGTCACTCTCCTCATGTCTCTTGACCCACACACTATGTAGCCACAAGGCCCCGCCTCCTACAGTTGTTCCCTCACTGTTGCATTATGAAAATCTGATAGTAGAGAGGGTTCTAGCTGAGTTTCAGGGTTTAACGAAGCTTAGCTTAAGTTCAATCAGGAAGACTATCTTTATGCCTCATTTAATCACATCCCACTCTCTCTCTCTCTTTTCCTGCTTTCTTAATCAGCTGATTGTGGCTGTTTTCTTTCTCATTTATCCAACCAGATTTTGCCACAATCTCCATCAGTCAATCATATTCCTGCTATCAAACTAAATCTGTCATTTCAGTGTGGATTTGTTGCGACTCTCCTGCGACTGTCCGGGTCGAGCTCTTCAGAAGTCCACTCCTCATCCACATCTTCAGTCATCCCATCACCACCTCCAGTGTCTAGACTCCATCGGGGTAACCTACTACTCACGCCTTCACTACCCCGCTAAAAAATATGATCACTTCATGATAGGGACTCACATATTTGTATTCATATTTATCTTTGCTATGCACGTGTCAATACATATTTGTTCACTCATACTGAAGTCCCTCCTGAATCAGGAGTCTTGATTAAAGTTACACTTTAAATACTTGAACCAATAATAAAATGTACAGCACATATCAGTGCAATAGCTCATGTGTGCTTAAGCACTAAGAGCATACAGTATAGTATAGATTGAAGGGGAATACATAACAGTGTGTGGTTAAAAACACCACATGAAACAACTACATCTGATAAAATGCTAAAAATAAATCCACTAAATACAATACAATGTTTATAATTTGAAAGTAATTTGACACTCATGAATGAAGCACACTTAGGACCTAAAATCTGCTATAACATAGAGGGTTCTTATTCTGACCTTGGGTGTGTTAGTGCCGTGCATACCCACATACAGGGCACAGGTGTTTATATGAATAGTGGGGCAGTGGATCAGCAGAAGCACCATTTGACAGACTGAATATGGACTATAAGGTAAAAAGCTTAGAGTCATTGGTTGGCTGTGTAAAGACATGAGCCACTGTGGAGTCAGCTTAGGTTATGGCTGATGTAGACCCCAGCTGGTGCGCTAAAGATTACGTTGCAGTCATGTACCATGAAACCCCTGTTCCAATCTAACTGTTCAAATTATAACCCCCCCCCCCCCCCCCCAACCCAAACATCATACAAAAGGGAGGCACAGTGGGAAATGTTGCTTTGGCTGGATTCCTGGTCTTTAAATTCAAATGCAAACTGCTCAACCAGCACCAACCCCCACCATGTTGAAAACAATTAGTGTATAAAGAGCAATTCAATCATCTCTACCTCACACACACACTTTGCTATTTTTGTTTTTATGTCTTTGAATTAAGCAATTTAGTAACTATTTTAAGTGCTGTATAAATAAATGGTATAAGTGTTATTAAATACAAGTACACTGAAATATCCAGGGGGGTGATGATTCTTTGGTCTTATTAAAAGTCTTATTTTCTAATAGAGCTGCTTAATGATGCAAGTCACACTAAGGAGCTTGTGGGTAGGGCAGATCTCAGCATGGCAGTGTCACAGCTTGCTGCAGCTTTTACCGTAATGGCTGCTGAGAGTCTGCGTGCACATGATGTTTGTAAAAGACTAGTGATGCTGTAAAGAAATATCTGCCATGGCAGGAAGCCTGTCATGGAGAAGATGTGTAGAAATGCCACTGCTCCAGTAAACACCATGGAGGTGAACAAAGACAAGGTCAGAAAAGTAGAGTCACGACAAACAGCCTAATTTCCTTGGAAGTACGTTGATATTGGACCATTCCATACCTCATGATTTTATGTCCACTGCAGGAAGAACAGTAGTTTAGCAAGTGCCTGCTAGCATAAGAAAGGAGCATTAGCCCATTATGCTATAGCAGACAGCTAAGGAAATCATGTCAGCTAAAGCTATCAGTCAAGCTAGCAATTGTTTTTACATAATTTGCCTTGAGACAATGTGACATTTATGGTCTTCAGTCTTCATAGAGGTTATGTCAATTTCTTGTTCCAATTAATCAAATCATCCAAATCAGGGTTGACACCACTGTGGTCCAGACATTGGGGGAAATTCACCTGAAGCAGTTTGGTTGGTCAAACAAAAAAAACACCTGCCCTGCCAAATCCTGCCCTGCCAGTTCAACTCCAGTTGTAAATAAGGAGGTTCAGAATAAAACATGCTTGACCATCATTGAATTGGCATCCAGTCAGAATGTACAAGAAGATAACATATAAAATATAGCATCTGGATCAATTCATGTGCTATAACCCTGGGACACAAATGTTCACAACAAAATACAAGGTTATTGAAATGAGTCTCAAATGTCCACTTTAAAGAACCAAGGATAAATAAAGTTTTCAGTTAGATTAACAAAGGCATAGGATAAGAACAAAAAAGTAAGAACTAAAATAGTTTGATAAACTCCTCTTGCCAGAACTGCAGCCCCATGTGAGGCAATCTTTAAATAAGGAATGGTCAGGTGAATGAGGGGTGACAAGGGTGAAAACAGGGGCTAGTCAGTGATAAGGAAAGGAAGTGGAAAAAAGGGAAAGAAAATAAGGATCTTTATTACACTAAATATAGAAATAAATATACAAAGACTGGCAGTGAAGGAAATCACTCTGGGAGCTGTGATCTGTGTCTACTATACCATTTGTATGTCACAAACAATGTTATGAAAATTAGTATGGGAATCCTGCACATCTACTTGATCCTCTGCATTTAGACATAGCATTTAGGGGCTGCAACTAACAATTATTTTCATTATGGTTTAAACTACAAAATTGTCTAAGAAGTGTCAGAAAGTATGCAAACGTGCATCAGTATTTCCTAAAGTCCAAGAAAATCAGCAAATCCTCACAACTGAGAAGCTGGAACTAGGAAGAGTTTGGTATTAGTCAATTATCAAAATAGTTGCTGATTCATTTTCTGTTGATTGACATATTTGATGTGTTGGGAATTGGTTGACAGTGATGTTAAATATAGATTAGTGATGATATCAACCGTAGTTCCTAGTCTAACTCTGAAAGTAACCACAATGCTAAACCCAATTCTAATGATTATTTTATTCGTTAAATTTTCTTTTTTTCAATTAAACAACCAACAATTTATGTAACAACAACATGGTGTTTACAGTTTTCCCTTTGTTGTTCTTTGCTCTGATTGGTTGGCCACTGCCTACCTTACTGAGCCATAGATGATCCAAAAGGCCCATCTGGCAGCCTGCTCAGGGTGCTGATTAGTCATGGACTCGTCCCCCTGCACCCTGCCCACCCCCCTACCGACTCCCTTGGGTGTCTGTACATGCCACCCACATACAAGCTGTGCACGACAGCCTCCTCTGACGAGCCTTTGGCCCCAGTCTCGAACAATGTGAGGCAGGGATTAAGTTCAGGGCCTGAATTCATTCAAAGACTTTTGGTCCTTTATTAAGTTTGGATATCAGCTGGGAGTGTGTGAGTACTAGCATGGAGAGCAACACCACTATACTTAAAATTTTTGTTAATTATTCTGTCCTTTCATTTTTAGCTGCTTTAAGCAGGTTTCCTACAGGATGTGCAGGAAGTATAGACTAGATTATTTGGCAATGTCAACGCATGCAAAGTTAAAAAATTGCCCAAATTGTTTGAAAAGAATACGAACATAAAGTAAAACTCAACCAGATCTAACTCCTCAAACTCAATAGATGATCCCAAATTATTTTAACTCATGCTACACACATCATGCCATTGGAATTTTCTAAAGAAATGTTTATTTAATTTTTAGAAAATTAATTTACATTTGATGTTTATTACAAACATTTTATGTTCTGGTGTGGCTCTATAAGAACCTGGCAACAGCAGGTTGACATCTTTATGGCCTAACTTTCACTGGCAGGCCATATGCTTGCCAACATGTGGCCTGTACAAACATGTACAAACACACACAGTTAATACATTTTACACACAAGACAAAACAACACAGTGGATTTGTCTTAAACGTTCTACTAGAGACTTCTATGCCAACGTTCCAAAACGTCTGTCAGTCTTGTAAAGAGCACTGTTTCGATGATGATGAATGACTACTGCCACCTGACTGATGACGTCCGAAGCTTAAAACATCACTGGTGCTTCACAAAGCGTTTCTGACAACGCTGCATATGATGCCTCACTGACACTGGGAGGAGATCAATTGTGAAATATGGCCAGTGCTACTCGAACATTTACATCTGCTGTATAGACTACTTCTGATGTACAACTTCTTATGTACCATTAAGAACAAATATTATGCCAGTATATGATGATGAAGACAATTATTTCAACATACGTGTAAAGGGAATTCACAGATTTGTTTCCAGACACATTATACATGTTAGAAAATGATCGCTGGATCACATGTGAAAAGTTTGTGGACTATGTTGTACTGAATTGTAGAGTTTGACCAATAAACTGTTTTTAAAAAAAAACATTTTTGTGTTCAGGAGTTTTTGGGCTCGATGACTCACTGGAGCCATATGAAGCATGAGCCCCCCTGACATCTTCATGCCAGACATGATGACAATCATGCTCACCAAACCAACAGCAATGAGCCAATGCTGGATATCCTGACTTTTATTCTTTAATAATGAAAATGATTACGTTTTTTCTTTATATAATTCATGCACATAAGTAACCATTTGCATACGCTTCAATGATATAGTTATACTAGCCTATCATTATTAATTATTTTTCTTACAGTGTCCAGAAAACATGGTTGAACCTATGTGGTATGGGTACTTAACTGGCCAACCCTTTCAAAAACTACACAAATTCAATGTGTTGGTAACTTGTCTGTGGTCACCTTGCTGGATCCTAGATTCAAGCAGGTTGGTTGCTCAAGCTGCAGTGGACAGGCTAACAAGAGAGCGTGTCATCCTCATTGACAATGAGCCACCAGCAGAAGTGGCTCATTCAGAGCCAGCAACAACGGCAGGGACCTCAGCTCAGACACCAGAGCTCCTCTGGGCCCTGCTGGAAGTCACATGGCTGTTCAACAGCACGTCACCAATGCCACTGTGGACGTCCAGACGTACAGCGTGGTGTAGATAGCATGTTCTAGTAATGGATTCTAATTGAACAACACATTGTTGATTCAATTTAGTGTAGCATATTGATACACTAATAATGTATACATTAACTGCAGCACTACTACAGAGGATTAAGATTAAAATTAAGATTAAGATTAACATCACGAACATTATTAGATAAAAAATAACATGCTGCATATTATGGACTGAAGGTATTGTGCCAGTGCTTCTGTCCCATTCTTGAATGGCTGCTAACATTTTTGTTTGCCACCAGATGTCACTGTTCTTCCTGAGAATGAAGCCCTGAAGCACAAATACAAAGAAAGTGCCAAAGCTTCATAAAGCTTTATCTATCAATCTGGCCTAATTAGATAGATGAAATGTTTTTTTCTTCTATATGAAATTAACTTGTTGCTGGGCACAAACAGTGTTGTGCAAGTAACTTTGACCTGCAAAATGTAATTTATTACGTATTACTAGTTACTTTCGTGTGAAAGTAATGCGTTATTTATAGTAACTTACTATAAGTACTTACTTACAGTATTACTGGCTGTATACTTTTGCGTTACTTTCACAAAAAACAATGCAGAGGTTATGACATTGCATTATGAAATTGGAGAGGGTAATTTGTTTCATTGCAGTAACAGCGAAACAGTTTACTGCAGTTCATTACAAATCCAAAGGTGGGCGATATTGTATAGCCTGGTGAAGGCCCATTCATGCATTCACATGCAGTGGTTACCACTTTGTATTAAATCACCTGCTTATATGAACAATAGTATGATGATATAGGACAATGAAATAATCTGGACCTTTCTAAAAAAACTGGACTGGGAAGGCAGATCAAGAATCAAAGCCTGATCAATTATGGGTATATATTTCTGTTATGAAAATAAGCTTCAGTTCCATACACTGATAACAGCTTAACATTATTTAGATTACAATTTTGGGGTCTTCCATTTCTTTCTTGTTAACGTTTTTTTTGGGAGGGGTTTCCTCATCCAAATCAAGTGTCAAAGGATAATGGGTGTCATATGCTATACAGATTGTAAAGCCCCTCGAAGCAAAGTAATGAAGAGGACCTTAGCTGGAACCTCTTACTTCTCCTGTTCAGCCTACATATGTAATGTGTAAAGCAAATGAAGATAATATTTGATATTTGTGAATGTAGATGTGTTGTCTTTGTAGCTTTGATGTAAGGTTCTGCTTCCTCTAGCTGCTTTGCCTGTGATTTTGGTTTTCGCATGCTCAGGTGTTGATGTCCTTCTGTGAGCTGATCCTTGTTTTTTCAATATTTTATCCTCATTAAAAGTATAACTAATCTCCTCCTGTGAACGTCTGCATTCTGGGTCCCCTAGACCTGACAGTGTCAGGTTTGGAGGTTTGAAATAGGCGCATTAGTGTGGACGCTAGGCCTAAACGTAGCCAATGTTAGTTTGGATGAAGGCTTAGTGCCTCTTGAAATAAACAGACATCACTATTTCTATCTACATATGTCAGACGTACCAGTGATAATAAGCTTGTGTGTATAACATGGTAAAACCACAACATTTGCATAATGATATAAATATACACACAAAACAAATACTCTTGTTAGGGTTGGACAGACGGGTGTTTTTGCAACAGGAAAATACACTATACTATTAACAAGTGCAACAGCAACTACTTAAATACAATAACACTTATTTTACACAATATACAACATACAGCATTTGAAATAAAGCACTAGAAGCAATCAAATGACAAAAACAATAATTTGAATTTCTATTCATTCTTTCACATTATAAAGGACCACCGTTTTTTTTCATCCAATAGTAGGTCTGTTAGGAATATTATATTCCAGGAACATAAAGACTACAGGCAGGCAGACACTGATAAAAGAGGAGCAGGAAGCGATGGAAGGCAGGACACAATATTTCCTTTTAGAGCTGAGAAGTCCGACCAAGTCATTTGCATGTCCCTCCTTTTCTCTCATATGTTTACTGAGCAGGACAGTAGCTGAATGAGAACTGCTGTCTGCGTTGCTCCGCCTGAAAGCTCCTGCTCTGGAGGAATTTCAGTTCGCTGTGCTTCATGTTCACACAGGCTCCTCACTGCTGGGATCCGCTCAGCTGCTGCAGCTTATAGAACAATGTAAAACCAGGAATTATCTGGGTCAGTCCAATTACACAGGTAAGTTCTATGTGCATACGTGTGCTCCTCTGATGTTGTCATCCGTTGCTTATCATTTGATGATCAGATGTTCCTGTCTGTGGTTCCTGCTATTCCAGTTTCCCTCCATGGCGTCTGAAGGAGTTGTGGCCAAGAGGGCCAATCTGGTGGCATCCAGGGTCCACTGGAGCCGCATGAACACAGCTCAGGACCAGGAGGCTCACGGTATGGAAGCTGTGGAAATGTACTTCATCAGCCCACAATAAATTCTGAAATGAAAGGATATTACCAGTGATTTAGCAAGTTAACCTCATTTACTTGGAATCACATATAACTAATGTGAAGTTAAATACAAGTTAATTGCAATCATGTCAGCTGAATTATTCTGCTTCACAAGTAAAGGTCTTAACAATGGCAGTACATGACATAAAATTACAGTATTCTAGTATTATTTTTAGGGACCTCATGGATAATTCTCATTTATATAATACTTAACTTATTTTATAGTTCTTTCTTTACACTTATATCCTTTATGACAACATTGTACTCAACAAAGTATTAGATCTGGAGACACAGTGACCTTTATGAACTCAAACGATCAGACATCTCAGCAATTAATTTAGTGAGTACAATGTCTGAAAATAAGGTTATTATTTAAGGTTATTATAAACTTATTATAAAGTTAACATTTAAGGCTGGTGGTCTGTGCTGGCAGGGCTTTCGTGGAAAACTGTAAACTTAGCAGTGGCTCTTGGAAAGAGCAGGAATGTAGTTGATGTTGAAGCTGTCTATATTCAGTTTACACAATTTCATTTTTAAAGTTTACATCGATGTTCATCTTTGAGTATCTGACTCCAGTTACATATTTAATTTAATATCATATTTGTTCTTGTAGACAGGCATTCTGTATTTGTAAATAATGAGGCATTATCCAGTAAAATACCTTCATTTCACAATGAGTCTTCTGTGACACTGATGGGACAACCAGTTCATGTTAGTGACTTAGTTCTTCAAGTCTCGTTCAGTTAAATTAACTACTCTTTATTTCAAGTCATTTTTTCATTTTGTTCAGTAGACCAGCGCGGTGGGCAGAGTGAGGGAGTACTCATTTCTGTCTAATACTCAGCCTGTGTAGTTGTCATATGAAAAATGACTGAAAGACTAACGAGCAAATGACCCAAATCAGCTGTCGCATGGGAAAAACAAAACTCAGGCATTATTATTGTTAGTATTGTTGGCCAAAATGAACGAAAGACTCTCTGAGATGACTCGTTACTACTTGTTCATATCAAAGAGTCATTCAAAATGAACGATTTGTTCACTATTCTGTGTGTTGGATAGAGGTTCACGGTTTTTGTGGTCGTGAGTGGTATATATGACAAATCATTCAAAACCATGTCACATGCAAGTAACTCACTGTGACACTAGTAACTAGTTATGTACAGAATAGTCTAATTTAGAGGATGGAGTCTTAATGTATTATTTAAGAATCTAGTAGTGGATATTGAGGCTATCCGTACAGCCAAAGAAGTGAAGCCTGTTAGACAAGATGTTGTTGCTGTTCAGTGGTCAGTTCACTTTATGTGTTTACTATACCATAGGTCTCATTATCATTTTTTACATATTGTCAACTGCAGGAAGTTCGAGCAAGGACAGTGTCAGGAAATGGCTCACCACCACTGTCACAGAGTGAGTATCAAGATAGGAATACAGGCTGCTGTATCAATGTTAACAGACAGATTGCAATTACAAAATAAGGTACTACGCAACTTTCTTTTCATTTATGATAAAGCGATAAAGCCTCTGTTTAGCATAAAGTTCTTTGGCTTAGCAGGTTTTAATCGCTTTCAAATCAGCTTTTCAACACTTTTCGTGTTGTGTTAAAGTCCTGAAACTTTAAAAAAATGCATTCCTTTGTGATTTGATAATTCATACATGAGAGGGAGAGGTGGCTTTGTATAAACATAATACTGGAATCAGTGTGATTCTTTCCAGGCATAATAAATTCATAAATTAATATACATGTGGTATAGATGTTTTAAAGAAAAACACAATGCTGTACATGTTGGTACAGTATGAGCAGGAGCTGCTAGTAGATGCATAACTTTGGTGCAGATCCACAAAAAATTTTAATATAGGCAAAAATAAAAAACTGGAGTGACAATATCCATGAAAATAAGCTTTAAAGCATCCTTTAAAGCACCTGCGTCTCCCAGCCCCTCCACGACCTGCTAGTTGATAAGAGAAACATCTTCAACCAAAGACTTCCCCTAAGGTGTTCCACTGACTGCCACAGGAGATCTGGAGATGTGTGTACATGAGTGGACTGGGAGGCTGCTGAGGTCCTACTGGACTCGCTAATTAGGTTTTACGTGTTATTTTTCAATAACTCGTGGCACAGTGCAATACATCTTTTTTTAACTTTTTAACTTATAATTACATTGATTATGCACACCTTCCTGCTATTTGCACACTTGTATGCAAACACATGCTTAAAAAGGGCATACATTTAACTTTTTTACTTTTATGTTAGTACTTGTTTCACACAATGTTTAGTTTTTGCACTATTCTTTGTACTGCACTCCTGCTGTGACATGAGAATTCCATCCTTTTGCAAAATGCATTTTGGAGAAAATGTAATTAGATACTGACTTTATGGTGCTTTTTATCAAATATAAAAAAGTAAATATGTCTTGTGCCTCAATTTACCATTTATTATTTTCAATATTCAAGTCCACTATCTTTCACCAGTGTTATGAGTTGTCTAAACAGAAACAGAAATATCTTTTCATGTGAAAACAGTAGGAAAACACATTAAAATACGTTGTCAGTGAAAGTTCTGGATGATATGCTCAGTTTAATGAATTAAAAATATTTCCTCATTATGTTTATAAAAGCTGTAATTGGTTGGCATTACATTTCTCTCACAACAAATTATAAATGTAATTTCTGGGAGACAGGGTTTGAGTAGGCCAACTTAATTTGTAAATAATACATGGCATGCTCAGCTAAGACGTGTAGACTGTGCCCTAAGCACATAAATAAAAGGAGTAAAAACTGAGCAAAACCAGTCTGTACAGTAAACCTGAAGGTCAAAACACAGTGACAACACTTCTTGTTTGTGATTGGACCAGACTCAAGTCAATTTAGAGTTTATTCAATGGATGAGTTAAGAGGGGTGCTGCTAGATTGGATCTACCGAAAAGACGCTCTAAACTCTACACTACTGTGACTGGTTGTTTTACTGTCAGGCAACTGATGACGCTCTGGGCATGTTAAAGGCAGCGGTAAGAAGTCTTGGCCCTTTCTTTCTGGAACCTGAAATGTTGTTGGGTTTTGTGAAATGTTGTTGCGCTTTGACCTACCTTCAGGGCCACTGTAAGTCTGGCATTCAAAGGATAAATAATTCATTTTTGAATTATCATTTTTAAATAAAAAAATAAACAGTAAAAAAATGTATTTGAAATGCCTGAACATGCACCAAAAGCATTATGATTACCGATATCTTTTAGGCAAAATACTTTTTTAAAAAGCTTTAAGATATTGCTAGTACTGTATAACATCTAACGTTTATACTTTCTGTTATGTCCTATAGTTGAAAGACACCTTATTATTTGGGTGGCACACTCCAGATACTATATAATGTGTTTATATAGGATATTGCACAATATGATAGTATAGTGCCCACATCGCGCACGTGCGTGTGTGTGTGTGTGTGTGTGTGTGTATGCTTTCTTGTACTCTGTCCATCCTTCTAATGAAATGTGACCTGTGTTTGCAGGGAAGATGCAAAGCATGAGTCACTGCGGGAAGCTCCAGGTATGAACAATGGACATCCTTCTCTTCCTGTTTTAACAGCAGAGAGGTGGTTGTCGCCTATATGCTCTGTCAACTTTATATTGTCTTCTTCCTTGTGTGATTCATTGCTACATGATGGTGAGTACAATGTCTTTTTGGTTCAGAGCAGTCCTGTGGGAGTTTCGTGAGCTTTTTAATGAGTGGAGTGGAATGAGTTGAGGGCTTCTAGTCAAAGTTGAGAGCTCGGCCTGCTAAAATTGTGGAGTAGAGAATGAATGCTTAGGCTGCATGCTTTATGTTTTTATCAAAACCCTTTTGATGTTATGTTCCAAAACATCCTGAAATCCTTATTTTCTGTCTCTTCGTATCAGTTGCTATAGTAATTATTAGTTTTTCCTTTCCATTACTGAATATAACATTTTCTGAATGAATGAGAGTAAATATGAATCTGGCGGGATGAAGTCAAAGGTCCCACTTTGATGATTTTACGCATGTTGTTGTTGAAAAGTGTGTATTATCTAACTTACCCCCCCACCCCCACCGCGCCCTCAGTCCAGTCCATTCAAACAGCATGCAAATGGTGGTTGAGAAAACCATGGGAACGGCAAATTGCTCCTTAGGCCTCTTGCCGCTCCTCCCCACTCACCTTCAAGTAAAGCAGCCCTGCTTGGCCGTTTGTTGCCCAGGCTGAGGGTACCTTTGTGCTGAGAGCAAAATGGAGCTTTAGACTTTCCAAAAATAATTCAATGTTTTACAATAGAATGTCACCCAGACCACAGTGATGGTGGGTAGCCAACAGAATAAAGATTTTAAAGCAATGCAATCTAACAAGGTTTTGAAGGTTTGACCACAGAAAGACTTAAACATGGAGCCACTTTGCTGCTCAACAGCAATCAGGAATAAGATAACCTTTCAGCAGTGATAAGTAAGAAGCACTGAAAAAGTTATTTATGGGATTTTTTCCCCCAATGTTACTGCGTTACCCTACACCAGAATCATTTAATAATGGTGATATATTGAGAACATGATCTGTTTGTATTACTATTAACTCAAACTCAGAGACGTGCAACCCAGTAGTTATCAAAACAATTCACTCAAACCTCACAGGAAAAGTCAGGGGGTCATGTCAAGTCCAACTGAAATTAAATTGCATTTTTTGTCTGCTAGCACATACATACCTGCTGTAAATCACCTCCCTATGTTTTCAATTTGTTGTCAGGAACGCAAAGGGAAAATTCTATATTTGTTTGGTTTCATAATGGCGCTCTCTAGTTTTGCATTCATTTGATGAACAAACAAACGTTGTTTCAGGAATGTCTGATGTCTTTTAGGCAGAGCTTATCCCCCAACTGGCCCAGCCAGATTAAAGCTTTGAACTGAACCTTCTTTAACCTCTTTCCTCATTCTACCCACTTTATTTATTCAGCTTGTTGAGAGAAAGCATCAATACAATGCACACAAAAGCCATATCAAGTACATTCAGCAACAACGTCTGCATTTTCTGTTACGCTCTAATGATTTCTGTGACATAATATATGCAGCCTTAGCATTCATGAGGATTGCTGTGTACCAAGACGCATCAGGGTGACTTATAACTATGACAAACCGGTGGTTCAAGGCAAAGCTCAGACAGCTGAGGTCTGAAAAGGAAGCTGTGTCCAGGAGTTGGGACAGGGACACATCTAAAGAGGCAAAACAACAACAAGGCTATCATGTTGTATCATGTTTCTGTGTCCTGTGTCCCCTGCAGAGCCTCTGAGGAGGAACCCCAGCAGTGACGATGACCTGGCCCTGGGTGTAGAAGGTAAACAGCATCCTATCCTGGACAGGGGATCTTTGCACACTCTGGCAACAGACTCTGCGATTTAGGAAAACAAGCCAGTGATTTATCTATCGGTGTGTATCTTCCAACACCAGTAGAGAGAGGTAGAGAAAGATAGAGAGAGAGAGAGAGAGAGAGAGAGAGAGAGAGAGAGAGAGAGAGAGAGAGAGAGTCTCCAGAATCTCTTGTGTATTTACACTGAGGAAGGTGCCGGTGGTGTGGAAAAGTTTGAGTGTTGTGTTGCCCCAGTATACTTGGGATGGAAAATAAACAGAAATCTGCCAACTCGTTTATATGTTGTATAGTGACAGTAGCAGAAATAAGAAATGACTTATTACTTATTACTAATAAAAACGATAAAGGTATTAAAATCAATAACAGGCAACACAAGTTTTCTAACTATTAACCAAACTGCAACAGAGAGTCTCGCCAAACTCTACAGGCAACCAAGAGTAGCATCCACAGGTTAACAAGCACAGTGTGACTCTGGTGCATGAATGAATCTGGTGAGCCCCAAAGCTCATTGTATTCCTCGCCATTCAGGCAGTTTAGCTGAGGGGAACACGAGTCGAGTCAGTCTATATTCCGGGGGCAGTACGTACAGTACCAGTGCAGACCTGTTACATATCGAACTCACAAAAGTATGAGTAGAAAAATAACTGTTCTTTCATTTTTGACCAGCGCTAGTGCTGTCTCATTGTCTTGCCAGATCACATTGGGATATACCAGTGGGGTCTCAGCCATGTAAGAAGTCACTGAGGTCCAAAGCAATGTTCAGACAGCCTGTTCAAATCTGTAATTGTTTTGCCTAAACAGCAATAAAGCAAGTGATAGTTACCTAATTTCTGGAAGTGTTACTATACTGTTGTTACCACTGCTGACCAAAACCAACCCTTCTACTAATTAGTAGTTCACACTACTCTAACTGTATCTTCAACTACTTTATGTGTGTACACCATGAATGTCTTTGGGAGAAACTGTTATGTGCACCGTTAATGCACTTTGTTCAATTCAATAGACCTCATGCATGAACCACTCATGCAAATGGATTTGCTTCTGCAAGGCAAATACAAATTATTCAAGAGAATTTGTGGCATTCACCAAATTTTCTTATAAATAGATATTTTCTCTTGGGTCCAGACTTTATGTGTGAATTATGTAGGCTGCAGACCATCTACCTTTCTTTATTTTCTTTATTAAATTACAATAAATAACCAAGACAGAATAAATATAAAGAAACTACTAACAAACCTGCCTGATCTGCTGATTCCACTCAAAGCAAACAAACATTGCAATAAACAAATAAATCCAAGGGCATGCTTTAGGTGAATGCATGCAAATAGCCCCTTATATCAATATAGATACAACCCCCTCCTACAAGAATTTTTACAATTTTTACAAGAACATATTAAAATACTCAATTTCCCAATTTCACAAATTACAGTTTGCCTCAAGGGGCTTTGAATTGAGGGTCTAATGTCAAACCGATTTAAACACGGAGAAAAAAAGACTCAAAGAGAAAGCGAGGCAGGGTCTCTATTTTAGGACAGACAGACAGACAGACAGACAGACAGGAAATTGATGTTGTGTGTAAAGAATAGATTCACTAAAGAAAATCGTACAATTATGATGACAAAATACAGATTGATAATAAATATCTATATAAATATAGATTGTAAAACATAAATTAAGAGAATGGATGGATTATCAATGAATTCCAAAGCTGTGTATAATTTGGCCAAGAGATTGAATGTATAAAGATAAAAACAGAGGGCCAAGAACAGAGCCTAGAGGTACTCCATATTTCACATCAGGAAATAATGATGACTGGTATTATAAGAAACACACTATGATCTTACAGAAGAATCAAATTTAAACCATGTGAAAGCCAGAGATGCCAAACTAGTGGAATTTGAATTGATGGTAAATAAAATATAATTTACGACTTTAGTCAGTGCAGTTTCAGTGGAACGACAGGCCCTTAAGGCAAATTGAAAAGTTTGAAAAAGCTGTTATGTATGTGAGCTGACATTTGCTGAGACACAACTCTTTCTATTACTTTCAAAAAGATTGGATGGTTAGAGAATGCGTATAATTAGTGAGACATCCTGGATCAAGGTGTGGCTTCTTAAGTAGTGGTTTAACCACTACTTAAGACAACAAACAAGTTGGGACAGTGGCAGTTGTAAGTGATAAATAAAAGATACACAGCATTGTAGGTCCCAGAGCTGGCTAGAAATATTTAACTGGAAGAGGGTCAAGGAGACTAATAGACCCTCTTTAGACAATGTCTCAAGAGAGACAATTTGAAAATTGGTAAGAACTGAGACTAGCTGGGATTCAGAATGTGAGTATTGTACCAGCGATTCTGCAGAGGTAGTTGGAGATGAGGAGGTAATTTTGTGTCTCATCTCTTCTATTTCACTACAGAAGAAAATGTAAGAAGTCCTGAGCTGTAAAGAGCAGCAGCTTTTGAGTAGGTTTAGCTATAGGATCAAAAAGTAATCTGGCATTGTACTTATTGCAATTGATTAAGCGAGAGAAATAGGCTGTATTTGCATCAGATATTGTAGTTCAATACAATCTCATGCCATGTAAGGTAGAAAACGTCCAGCTGGGATTTTAGTCATTTATGCTCCAAACTCCTGTAGGCCTGCTTAAGAGCATGTCTTTCATCTGTAAACGAGGTAGACTCTTTGATCGTCTATTTTTGGAGGAAAAAGAAGTCTAGAAGGGTATAGAGTTTAAGTCACCTAATACAATTTTCAACAAGTTCTCTTGTTGAGAAAGCAACCAAAGGCTGTGAATATTACTATTATTATTATCATTGTTAATAACTAAGATCCTATCAGAGTGAGTAATAAGATCTGAAATTAAATCACCACATTCTTCTAATAATTGGGAGTTAGGGCCTGGTGGTCTATAGAGTACCATAAGGTGGAATCCACTGATTTTGGAAAAGCAATTAATAGATGATGGTGACGGTTTTAATACCATAGCTTCAAATGAATTTATTGTCCCGTTTGGAGTCAAGTTAGAAGTTGACTTAAAGATTAAAGAAACACCTCCACCTTGTTTAGTGACCCGAGCAGCATGTAGTTGGTGGGAAGGCTTCGTTTAGTGATAAGAAACATGTGGTTTTAGCCTTGTTTCATACCATACATTTACATTACATTTATCCAAAGCGACTTCCAAATAAGAGCTTTACATAAAGTGCATAGAACCATGATTGAAAACAACAAGATTATAACAAGATACCTTTTGTTCTTTTATTAGATCATTTCAGCAAACGGTCCTTTCCTGTTATCTGTAGTACCTACTATTTGGTATCAAATAAAGGCTCAAGTAGTCAATATTTAATCCAAAACACTTTTATTAACCTTCTTCAAGGGTTTCGGTAGCCTAACAGAGTTTTACACTTTCAGGCTGGTTACACATTCATCTGCTGAAGCTGAGCTCACCTAAAATCTTAGTTTAGCATGTCATGCAGCCAGCCAGTCACGGTCCAGTACACAGTGTACACCTTACAGTGAGGGTGGACCTTGTAAGTGAAGTAGGAAACATCTGTTAAACGTTAGTTAAACTTTTATTAAAGCAGTTTAACATTTGAAATAATCATTATTTTCAGTGAGGGTAGTAAAAGTTTAATGTGGATAAAGCATATCAGACATACATTCATATTCCAAGCATGTCAGTAGCGGATTTTTAAGCAAGTCACTTTTTTCATTACATCTGGGCTGCTTTCAACAGCAAAGAGAATAAGTAGTTAACAATTTCAACAAAGCACTATCAACATTTCTTTTGTAAATTCAACAGATTAAATCCAACCTGTAAGAGATATGTTTACACAAATGCCTGCATTATCTTCACAGTTTAATGAGAGCCTCTCCCTTTGAGTCCTCCAGTACCATCCAACCTTTACATCTGTGTCTGTTCTTATGTAAGAGCAAATCACATGACACTTCAGACAATCAAAGCACTGTGGATGAGAGCACAACTGTCACCAGCCATGAGGAGTTGCTGTTGTTCTTTTGGCTTTTGGCTTTTTAAGGAATCAAATAAATCCCCCAGTGAAATGCCTGCAGGTTAACTTGGTGTTGGAGTAGTTTTGTCACAAAAACAATGTGTGATTTAAAAAAAACTAAACAACAAACACAAGGTATGGTTGTACAGAGGCTGAAACGAAAGACTACTTTGTTCTTGAAACCATGCCAGTGTCAAATGGAGTCCCAGTCTGAGAGAGGGAGGTAGAGGGGACTGCCAAAAACCCAAACCCAAACACCCTCTGGAGGAAGAGAGAGCGAGGGAGGGTGAGGCACAGAGACAGAGAGAAACACTTTCCTAATATAGCTCGAGGAGCCTTGACACCAGACCTGGACAGGATGTACTGACATTCAACCAGCAGAAAGTTGAGGAGATGTTTCCCAGTTTTCTGCCTTCCTCCTTTCCTGATGTTTTCCTCTTTGCTTGTGACATTTATTGCTCCACATGTCCTGCTTGCTTCCTCGTCCAGATAACATGACTTTTCCCCCCTGCAGCATCTTTATATGGTAACCAGGGAGTGAGGACGGTCCAGGACTTTCTGCGGTAAGAACGCCTCTCTTCTTGTTGTCATCTCCTGTCAGAACCTACAGAGCCACACAGCCAGCAGTGTAGCGTGAGGCTGACATCCATCACACAGCACAGTGCTGGAATTCATTCTAACACAACTATTACGCATTCACTCTAGGAAATGACATTATGTATGGATAATTTGAGATATTTTCAAGTGATTGAAAGTGAAAATGATCAGTAATATGAAGCTTCAGTAAGTTTAAAACAAGTTATAACTGTTTACACAATTTGAAGATTGGAATTAAAACAGTTTAAACTTGTACTGAAATTTGGTTGGAGTATTTTCAGTTGGATTCAGTTGGAATAAACATATTCCATGTCAAAAGAACAAATGTCTTCTGTTAACCCTGTGATGGGACCTTTTCTCTCTCTGCTGTTGTTATCAGGGTTCCTACAAAGTCTTGAAAGTTTGGAAAATTCTTCATTTTAATTGTTATGTTTTCAAGGTTAGGAACATGCCTGAATTTGAATATAGTCCTTCAAAAGTGCTTGATTTTCAATGTAATCTGGTGTTTCATTTACATAATCACTCATGAAAACCAAAAATCTTTTAATTGAAATGAAACAATCCCGTTGTCATATTAGTTTGTTTGTTGACATTTATAGTAACAATTAAGCTTTTATGATAAGTACCTTGGTACCTTGAAAATACTTGAATTTGTACAAACCCTGTGTTAGTTAACTTCACATTATGCAGACCCGAGGCAGGAGATTCTTTCAGAACACAATCAGGCTTTGAGGCTTCTACTTATACGGGAAGATGGCTTTTAAAAGCCTGTTGTGCTTTGATGTTATTTGAATTCCACTGAAAGCTATCTGCAACAGTTTCTGTGAAGGCCGGTTCTATAACATATCCATCATACCTTCATAACACACTGTAGTGGTTAATACCTTGTAAACTCTCATAGCAGTCTTTTTTATGGTCTCATGTTCATCGCCCTGTTTTGCATGAAAGGTTTCAAGGAGTTATGAACACCACAATGTTCTCTCCATCCACAGTGGATGGAGATTGTTGGTTAAAGCTGGCCATCATATGTTTATGACAGCTCACTATCTGCTCACAGTGTCCATTGAACAGACTTCACCAAATATAACCAAGATAAACTATTCAGACATTCAATTCAATTCAATTCAAATTCAATTCAGGAGAGAGAGAGCAGAAGGAAGGAGAACATAAAGCAGTACAGTACAACAGCAATAGCAACACCGGCGGTCGAGCAGGAACACGGGGGCAGCAGGAGCAACCACAGATCCAGACTCCACAG
>JAVQJD010083219.1:0-10863 GCA_036023655.1 Nannoperca australis | reverse complement strand
CTGCCTGTCCCCCCCCCCCCCCCCACACACACCCCAACCCTCTGTGTCCACCCCCACCCCCCCCACCCCCCTCTCTGTCTTTAACCCTTTACTGTTGCAGAAGCCGGCTCCTAATTTTGCTGAATTATTTGTGCTGATACGTACCTTTCTTCTTCTTCTCTAACCACAAACGTGTGTCCTCCTCATCATGGCTGTTAGTGCTGTATGAAGTCCCCCCCCCCCTCGTTTTCCCTCTCATTGTCTCTGGGGTATTTGTTGCTTGAGTGCAAAGAAGCCGGTGGCAAGTACAGCAGGAGCCCATTAGCAATGACTCCATCTGTGATTGGTTTTGCCTGCAAAACGGAGAGAGCAGCCATGAATAATTGATGTGTATTGTGCAGTCAGTCACTGGACACGCAGGGAGAGAGGAGAGGAAAACAGAGAGAAGCTGCTTCCCTGAGACACCGAGGGAAAAGAGGGGGGAGATGGAGGGAGTGGGGAGAGAGGAAGAATGTTAGAGAGAAGAGAGGAAGGTGGGAGGGATAGAGAGACACAGAGAAAGAGCTTTAAAATAGCTGCTGGCTTCAGTAGTGCAGAGATTAAGGCTGCCCTGTATCGCCTTTGTTCTGCTGTTGCAGATTTGTGCTCAGAAGTGTTTCTAGACACATGAGTCTCCCTTTTTTCTGTGCAGTGAAGAGTGAGAAAGGGACATTGTTGGAGTTAGTCTGGTTGAAATGCGGGTGGCATTTTAGACATGGACGGGGGACAGAGGGGGAGTCTGCTGTGAATAGGACAGAGTTGCGAAGCTGTGAGCTGTCAAAAGGAGGAGACAACAGTTAAAGAGGGTTGTGTTTGCAGGGGGTGTATTCACTGACAAGAGGGAAGGTGGATCTGCTGCTGCTGCTGAGAGGAACTTCACATTATTTCACCCCTGGGGGGCGCAGATAGAGGGATTGATTCCTGCTTTGGTGGGTGCAGGCGGGCACCCTGCCACGTCTTAAACTAACGGAATGGGGTTTGACAGTATGACGAGTGCCTCGCAGCGCCCCGCGTGATAGAGTTGCAACAGCTGACTGCTGCATTTGACCCACTTACAGCTCACACAGAAGGGGTCAAAATGGCCTTGATTATCTCTCTGAGTTGCGCTGACCTACTTGAGGCAGCGTTTTCCGCGAGACTCTTGGCAGTTTATCACACCCACTCCCCTCTCTGCCACACAGCAGAACCAGCCAGGCTCACTGCATAGACACGCACAGATCTTCTTCCTGTGTAGTAATTCACAAGTTTCAGAACAGAGATTGAGTGTTTCTCATGGTCCAATCATGTCTGATGCAGTCTTTTTTAATAGGAGCAACAAATATTTGATATTCAACTGCATAGAAATGCTGATGCACATGTTTTGTTCATGTTCAACTTAATGGAACACATCAAATATGTATCTTTTGAGTATCAAAGACTTCCTGTCTGGAGACTTAAAAGATGGCTCTGAAAAGGTTTGTAGCAGCAGTTGCAGCAAGAAAAGTGTCAAAACATCCATTAAAACTTGTCAAACCACTCCTGCAGCACAGTCCACCTCTCCACTGTTGATCTATATGCTCAGTATGGTTTCAGCACTCATGGTTTCAAAGCTAAATAAACATCCTCCGCATAAATCTTTTGCCTCCTCATAGCTTCATATCTCCATATGAGTATGATTTTTTGTGATTTATTGGTGAATTGCCTGTTGACAGAGGAGGATTACGCTGCAGGAGTTTCCTTTGGTCATTATTTTTGCATAGACACTTTTCAGAGTCACCTTCCAAGCAAAAGATACATTTTGGGTGCAGAATTACTTTAATGAATGAGCTTCTGCTAAGAGAGAAAGACTCTTGTCGTCCCCTCTCTCTACCACGAGAGGTTTTGTTTAGCTGAACAGTAAAGCTCTGGTTTGAGCAATTATTCAATGACCCCCCCCCCCCCCTAAATTGTGTCTGTGGGACGGCTCCCAACATGCTAAGACAAGAGAGTTTTTGCAACAGGCAATGTTGGTAAAGAGATGTCTGGCTGGAAGTACATTTCAGTACTACACACTTCCAACTATTCATTACTGTTGTTTTGTCAGCTTCAGTGAATCTCCTGTTCTCTCTATTGGAGATGTTTTTTTCCCACCAAGCTGTGAAACTGCACCAACCTTTTTCTCTGAAGATTTTCCGATAGTCAAAATAACAGCAACCGGCATGCAGGAGCAGTTGATGCCATTTGTGTATTTGCAGAACGCGCAGGCTGTTTCCATGTGGCTTTTTAATGAAAGCCATTAGTAATTACAGGATAGTTTATTTACACCTTTTGTTGGATTGTGAACATCCAATCAATGCCAAAATAGGATTTTGACAAAATTTACGGAGAGTGACACAATTTAATTATTTTTTTAAAGAGTGTCTGGTGTTATTTAGTGCTGTTGAAGACTTCATCAACTTTTTGACATGATGAAATTGCATCAGTTGAACAAACCATTTTCAGCTGCCTGTCAGTGTGATGTTACAGCTGGAAAAATAGTAATATCATGTCACTGACTTTTCTTACTAATTGTCAGAATCAGGTTTGCAAACTGCTGGATAAGGTCCTAAAATATGGTATGCTGAAGAAGGTGGCAGGGCCAGTAATACTACCAGCCAATTAGTGTAGTAGATCACGAATAATTATATTTTTTGGTTAATGAACCCCAAATACGGTATGGTACAAAACAAAGTGTGATCTGAAAATGTTGATAATCAGATAAATGCCAGGTGTATCCTTGGATTGATTTTCCTCCTCACATCTAAGGGGAGCACATGTGCCTCTGCCTACTTGTTTTTCTCACTGTAAGTTCTTTAGAGAACAAACAACAGTAACCAAAAGCAGACTTCAGTGGGTGCATTGTTTTTGATCTTAATTTTTGATCAATCTCACAGGTGAAAAAGTAATAATTCATGTGGTCTTTTTTGTCAGCTGTGGATTGGGTATCAGAGTGCCGAGCGGTAGGAAAGGCGTAACTTGATCTGTATCTACAGTAGAGTGAGTTACGTACTACTGCATAAAGGGAATGAAGAACTGATACATGATCTTTTATATGTAAAGCATATAAGGGCAGCGAAAATATGTTTTAGACGTTCAATTGCATCCTAAACCGTTGAAGAGGCACCAACCAGAAAATGAGGCTGAGGCAGTGTATATGAGATTACAAATGATGGTATTGGACGATGCTAAAGCTGCACATTAAATAGGTGTTTAAGTAATCTATGACCTTTATCGACCTCTGTAGGTGAACAGCAGAGATTTAAACGCCTTCAATAAAACTTAATTCCTTTTTTACACGACTATGGCACAATGCATAACCCCCCTGCACATGTGAACATACCCCCTTTTCACCTTTGATCAATTCTGATCAAACGTCGTTAGCTGCTTGGATGAAGAGCTACACGTTCATTCAAGTCATATTTTGAGCAATAGCAATAGAGAAGGGTAGGCTCATAAATGAGCAGATATCATATGGTGATTAGATTGATCAGCACGGAAAACAATAAACAAAAATAATAATTCATTTTTATGTGACAGCCAAAAAATGTCTACATTTCATAAGCATCAATCAACAAACCTTAAACTGCTTGCACTGGATATTATCGTCATTTTGTACAATGACATAGTAAAATATAATAGTTTTTTTGCAATTCCATTATATCCATAATTTTGCTTATTTCAAGTATAGTGTGTTCAATCATTCTGTCTTCTTCTTAGTAGGTTTTTAGGCAGTCTGTGAATTATAACCTGATATATTTCTCAACCCTCCAGCCATCTCATAGGTTTGTGTCTGATCAAGGGAGCAACTCATAATCAAATGTCTGTCATTTCCTGAATATCTTTGTAAAGTACAGTAAAATGTAAAATTTGAACCCTACAGAAACCAACTGCTGCAGGAGGTGTCAGTCTGACTCAGGTACTTGCTGTGTGTTGAAGTGCTGCACAGGAAACTCATACACATTGGCTGAATCCAACCAACCATCCTCTCATCACAGTCCCTACATTATGTCCTCACATTGGACTGTGTCGACATACTGTACATGGAATGACATCAGATGTGCTTTTTTTTGGTTGGTCATTTAGAAAAGCTACATGGCTGCTGTTGTGTTGTCTGTCGGAGTTTTACAGTATGAAGCATGTCACACACTTTTTGTCATCTTGCCTGCGTCATAGTTCACACCTGTGTTCTCTGCTGTTCATTGAAGCCATTAACAATCAAAGTTTATGCCTTGTTCCTCTTGTATGTTAATTATACCCCCACCTCGTCACTTTTGTGAGAAAGCAGGTGGTAAAAGGGACAACAAGCATTCATTAGAATATAGCAAATTGGGTGTTATATACAGTAAACATGTGCAACAGAGTTTTAGTACTGGACCATATATACAATGATGAAAAAAAAAAAAAGAAATGATTGATTATGATATGATTATGTGTATATATAGTATATTTGAAGGTTGTTTTTGTATGGACAAAATACCAGAAACTTATCTGATACAATAAGAATGTATAAAATAAATGTAAAAAATGTAAGTGTTATCTTTTGAAATACATTATATGTAGTATTAAATAGATTAAAAATTATTATGAAAACATTAATAGAAATGCAGAATACCAATTTGAAGGAATGAGATAAATACATAAAAATGAAAGACATGCATACTGTCTGTACAGACAAGCTCGGTATAAGAATGATCTCAAGGTTTGAGTTTGATTGTTTCCATTTGGCCTGAGTGTTTATCATGAGGAAGCTTTTTATTCAAATCCTGTGCTGTTGCACATATGGAAGTCTCTAATGAGCCTAGAGGGGTGCCGAGACCTGGCCCAGGCTCCCCCAGTGTCTGTTCCTACTTTACTTCTAAAGGGAGGTTTTGACCCCAGGCCCACTGTGAAAAGGTCGCAGGTGAATCAGCCACCAGCTTATGCCGCCATGACACTACCGGCCCAGCCCAGCACCCTGAGGTGGGCACTAGTCCGGGCACATCTGCTCCGTGCCTAATTAGTATCATTGTAGACGAGGGCTTAAGGCTGGGCCTTCGTTAATAGCAGCCTGTTGCTCGGGGAAACAGTCTGGCTCCTGTAAGCCACTTCTTTGCAGGTCTGTTCGTCTGATAATCTGGTTGCAGAAGTGCACGGTTAAAAACACACACTGTGCTGGTGCAGTTGGGTGCAGACTTTCAGCAACCTCAGTGTAGTCAGGTGAAAGGGTCAACAGTTGTCTTGTCTAAAGATGATTTTCATGTCTTTGTTTTTGAAAGTTTTAGCACCTTAATTACAAATCATGAATGCAATATATTTTTGCTGAATGTTTTCAAATGCATGATGTTAATCATCATTTTAATGTCTTTCAAATGTATATTTCTATTGGTTTCCCCTCATTTCTGTACAAACATCAGTAAGCAAACTTTTAAATGTGAATCATGAATCATATTAATCACATAAAGTTTATTTATATAGCACTTTAGAAAAAGCAATATAACGAAGAAAAAGAACAAAATAATAAAATATCAAGAAGTCTGCATTAAGTCAAAGTTACATGATCACTATGTAGTAATGTGGCAGTCCCAACTTGTCAATTCAAGCTGCCCTTAAAGTGCATTTCCACACAATAATACTCTGACTTTGACAAAAATGCACACGTAAGCACACTTACAGAACTCAAACAAGTTTATAGAGTGTGCTGGTTTATTATACTTTACAGTACGAAAAGTCATGGAAATGAATGGCTGCCAGAAACGGTAGGAAAAATACATTCAAAAAAATCTAAAACATGCAAAACCACAGCTAAAAGGAAGCTCTTGAACTTGACCTCAGACACTTTAACAAACTGCTGCCAGATCTTAGCTCCTGAATTAAGACATAAAGATGTAGGTTTGGAAGGAGTTTTGCTCCCAATCAGCTTAATGTAGCAAAGAGCGACTTGAGGCAACTTGAATGTTGGTTTGGGGGACATGTTTGGCTTTAATGCACAAGGAATTACTTCTCACCAGGGGGTGAAATGCTATAGATTTCCCCCTTCGTGCTTTATAGGGACCCGCAATGGCATTCCCTGTTTTTAATGAAAAGATTTATTGCATGTGCCAAGAGAGATTATCTTTTAAAATACTGGCCTGCATATTCAAATGTTTGGTTCCTGTATAGCCACGACCAAGAAATATCAGTCAGAGTGGTGAGATCTGCACAAATCATCTTGAGGTTGTGGTGTATATTGTATCTTGTCTCAGTTGGTATTCAGTTACTGCCAAGTGGATTTCTTTAAAGATATAGAGTACAATCTTTATCTCGAATCTGTGAACACAGATTTTATGTCTTTATCACTGACATTTTTTAAATTCATTTAGATATCCAGCATTTTTATATGTGTATAGATAGAAATGTGGATCACAAAGTGGTTAGCTGGATATTTTAATACTGACGTTGTTATGACAGCAGAAGTGGGGAGTTAAGAGGGATAAGGGACAGCTTTTCTATCTGTCAGTAATGGCAGTCTTTAGTGGGTTTTTGATTTTGCAACAAAGAACGCAGGATGTCAAAACAGCAACCCAGAAACACCAAATCCACAGCATTTCTTTTACTCCTCGCGCCGCTTGCCTCCACATGGCCACATATGCTTGTGGCCTCAGTAAAACCTTGTTGGCACAAGTCCAAGCGTCCCGCCCCCCACCCTCGTTCTCCTCGCCGGATGGACATGGCACGACATTGCAGCCATGTGGCCAGCAGGAGGCTGTATTTAAGCCGGGGCAGCTCTGAAATGGGCCATAAAACCTAGCCAGCAAGTCTGGCTCCCCATGAGGCAACGGGCCTAAGTACTCATTGACAAGACTCCAACATCAGTGACTTTCCAGAGAGAGAGAGAGAGTGGCAGAGGAAATAATGCAAGAAAAATAAAGCAGCAGACAAAGATGAGGTGCAGACAGGAGGCAGTTGTCTGGCCTAGATAGACAGGCTGTTTATAACTGTACCTACGCTAATGCTTTCACTCCACAATATGTAGCTGCTTCCACAAACTCGTCCGCTGCTAAAAACTCACTTTCATTGTGACTTCTTTTATTTTTATTTGTCCTTCAGCTTTCCATTTCCACTTAAAGAAATAGCTGCTCAACTGCATAATGTTTAACCGACTTCAGGGGAAATATGTCACATTTTGATGCCACATGGCAGCCATGACATTCACATGTTCCCACTTCACACATCCTTC
This sequence comes from Nannoperca australis, assembly GCA_036023655.1. Lineage (NCBI taxonomy): Eukaryota > Metazoa > Chordata > Actinopteri > Centrarchiformes > Percichthyidae > Nannoperca > Nannoperca australis. Next base: position 3,653 of record JAVQJD010083219.1, on the reverse strand, counting down.
CCACTTCATCAGCTTTCTGAAAGCATCGCTCACCATGAAATATGTCACGAAATGATTCACCCGACTCGAAAATCTCAGTAACTAAGCTAATGAAGTCAGTTTACAGACTTGGTTTTACAACACACACCTCGTTCGCACTTGCTCCCATGCCGGCGTGTTGGGGGGTTGAGAGAGCGATCGCAAAGGTAAAATGTGTACCATGTGTTTAAGGCGGTACACCTGTGAGCTTCGACCCAGTTCTTGGCTGTCATGGGTTGACAGGTCCATGACCTGTTATGCCGGCTCCTTAAAAGACTGCATGATTGACGAGTCGCTTCAGTTTCATCATCAAACTGGCATTGATGAATAATTTGTGGCATCTGTGACAAGACAAAGAGGGGTTTGATTACTGCCAGGCGGGCATCTATGGCTCTGTGGTGACCGAGAGCCGCGAGGCAGAGTGGGACATGATTTACGATCCAGCCGGTAGTTTACCCAGGATAGTTTGGCACCAGCCTTCTTAAGCAATGTTATAGCAACCAGTTATTCATATAGCTTTCCATATATTATGAGGCAAATGCCAGAATTTTACAGTTCTGGGAAGCCTACATGAGACACGTAAGCGAGAAATTCTTTGGCTAAAACTAAACACGGCAGTTTTGCATGGCCTCTTAGGTGCTTTCAGTAACCAGGGATACCAAGGCTCCCTAGACTCTCTCTTATTTTAATTGACTTTGGCCTGCAGGAGGCTTGTGTCCATTCAAACCTTTCTGGGCAGAGAGGGAGAGAGAGAGAGAGAGAGAGGGGAGGGAGGGAGGAACTGAATGTGAATAGAGCTCCCTCAGAAACTAAAGAGTGCAGCCCACTAGAGCCGTTCTTGTTAGTTTGCTCATGGTCTTTGTTCTCCTTTCAGCCCTTCTGGCTAAATGTCTTCAAACAAGCCGTTTGGGGGTTGTGAATCTTTCCGACAGGTTTATAGCCAAAAAATTGGACTTCGTTTTTACAGTTAGTGTGGGAATAAATGAGGAAGTACCCCTGATAATGTGAGTGTGATGTGATGACTGGATGTGTACTGTATGTTTGTAGTGGACGTTAGTGACCGAGCCATGTGGGACGGTGCCAGGTGGGAGTCCAGGGTTGACAAGGGAGCAGGTGTCTGTTAGATACAGAGCAGAAGAAAGGGAGAGGGGAGGGAGGGAGAGACGAGGATCATAAGAGCTCTTGGCATCTGCCTTACCTGCTGCCTCCCCTACTGTCCTCCTGCCAGTAAACAGAGGCAAAGAGGGAGGGAGAAAAGGAATCAGACGAAGAGAAGAGGAAAATGTTTTGGAGCAGCTGGCAAATAAAGGAGTGACCTTGTTAATGGTAACCATTCCTGTCATGTTTTTAGGGTTATCCTCTCTCACAGGTTGTTCGTGCAGCGCCCTGTCACTAGTCATCGTGGTTGGGTGGCATTTGCTGTACATCTGTTTTAAAGGATCAGCTCACCCAAGTTACAAAAGCATATTCATTTGTTTCTGTCTCCATGCTAATACAATAGAGGTGAATGGAATTAGGTCTGTTAAGTCTGTTAAAAAATGAGCACGTCTTTCCTGATACAGCGTCCCCTTACTTTGGATAACCCACAGAACATGCTGTAAATAGATTTGAGACTGGTATCTCAAAACATGGGCACACCAAAATGTTTAGACAGCACTACAGGTAAGTGAGAAAATATGTTGCTGTAATTTGGGTGAACTGGCTCTTTAATCTAGAGGCCCTGTTTGTTTTGGTGGAGCAAAAAGAGACAGAATCAAGGTATTTAATTGGGCCAGTTTATCTCTCTGCATGTGTGGTGAAAGGTGGGGTGGGGGAGCATCATTATTGGAAAGAGCATTGAACAACTGTCAGGAATGCAGTCCACGTCATTTGTCATGCCTCCCTTGGGCTTTATGACCGAGTGAAGCTGGAAGCTGCAGGCCCAGCTTCTCAACCACCCATCTAGTCCCAGCAGATGTGTTTACCGCCCTTCGCCATGGCTGACCATCAGGCTGCACAGCTGAGCACCAGAATATCAATACGGCTCAGACTCGGCTGGACCCCTGGGACTATCTACAAGGCAAACAGGATAGGCTCCTCTCCTTATGGAAGACAGAGACCCATTGCCGCCGGGGAGACCAATGTAAACAGCAAAAAGATGCTCTGTAGCACCAAACGGCAGTTTGATTCACTCCAGAATAGACGTGAGACAGTTATCTCCCATTTGGGCTCTTCTCAAGGAGGGAAGCGGATGAGTCTATTGAAGGGCCGTCTGTGAGAGGAGAGGAGAAGAAAACCAGTAATCCTTTTGTGTTCATCATCCACACTGTCCTGAGAGATGTTGGGTGAAGGAGGAGGAGACTGTGAGGAGTAACGTGTTGGCTGTTCCTCCTCCTGTCATATGAAACCTGAAGTTTATCCTCTGAGTCAATGACAGAGCGCCTCTCCTTTAAACAGGTTGGTGCTCAGTGGAGGTGGTATTTTTGTGTGGTGATAAGCCCTTTATCTGTGGTGGGGTATAATAATTCCTCCTTAAGTGGCAGCGCTGGTGCTTCCCTCTCTCTTATCTTGAGATATGTATTGTCATTTCCCTTCTTGGCTCAACGCTGTTGTTTTTGTCCTGCGGCTGTTGATGTCGGCCTCGGTGTGAATCGAGGATACCGTCCCCTCAGCCAGACGGCCTCACGGTGGCACAGTTAGGGGATAAATTGTGGAGACATGTTTATCAACATAGAAGAAGTGCAAGTTACCCCTTGTTGGAAGAGAATAATGGGACCTAATTGAGCTGTAACATGCTGGCTGGTCGCCAGGCCCTTGAATTGAAAACTCTCCATCAGAAGGGGGTCTTCGGAGAGGGAGGGTGCTGTTGAAACACTGCAGGACGTTCTAACATAGATGTGAAACTCCTAAACCTATTAGCCATGCTCGGACCTGGTTGTATTTAATTCAAACTAACTTACAGATCTGCGAGTGTGATGTTTTTAGGAGAAGAGCACCTGAGAGGCCTTTTCTGTCAACCAAAGCACAGCCGTGGTAAAGTCAGGTCAGTCCTCTGGAGGAACAGCACAGCCTGTCTCCTGGCACCTGCCTTGCCATAAACAGGAGGGGGGGGGGGGGAAGAGAGGGAGTGAGCGGGTGGGAAGGAGGAAAAACCCAGCTGCCTCTGCGCCTGAGCCCTGTGCTGCTTTAAAAGGAGTGTGGGAGGGAGGGGAGGGAGAGGCAGGGAGACTGCTGGCACCATCTGTACATGTCTTTTGTATTCCAGCCCTCATCTTTACACAGAGCGAGGCTGGTGTGCTCAGTGTTCAAATGAAAGAAGAGGAGGTGCCTTTTGGGGTGCGATGCTCTGAGAGGAGAAGGTGTGTGTTTGTGTGTCGATGCTGAAATTCTGTTTTGTCCTCAGAAATTTGGCACACTCAGAGGACAGAGTCCTATTTATTTTGCCTTTTGTGTGTGTGTGCATGCGTTAATATAAGCCAGTGTGGTGTCTTTCCTCACGTATGTGTGTGTCAGTAGGCTCATACTTGTGTTTGCAAGCACTCATGTGTGGTCAAATCTCTTGGTTGCCATGTTTGTAATGGGAGTCAGAAGCTTTTGTTTGTTCCTCCTTCCCATCAGCCCCATTAGCCTTATGTATTCTCTCTCTCTCTCTCTCT
>JAVQJD010083215.1:0-19771 GCA_036023655.1 Nannoperca australis | reverse complement strand
TGTTTTGTCTAACATGGCCAGTGCCAGTCACAGTGCTGACTTTGTTTGGAGGATCGGGATGTTGCCAACAGGAATGAGTCCAGCAGAGACTATTGAAAAGAAGGCTCATTTCCACGCTTCAAAATAACACCAGGGAACAATCAAGGTCGTGTTTATTAAAACACATCAGAGAGGTGGACTCCCTGCCAAAAGCCCTGCTCAGTCAAATGCGACGCCCGCTCTGTGATCACAGAGTGAAAAATGTGTCCAGAGTAATTTTAATAAAATGATAAGGTGGTTGGATCCACATGGCCACGCTGGGCCGTTTGTTTTTACAGCCGTTTTGGGGACTGTGTGGAATTAATCCTCTTTGTAATCAATTCCTTTTTGTATCGCTTTCAATAATAAGGCTGGACTGAAATCACCTCAGACCACTGTGTGTGTGTGTGTGTGTGTGTGCACGTGTGTGAGTAAGCAGCTCCTTCCTGCAACAATAACACAGGCATTCAGTATTTGAACTTATTCAGCATCTGGTGAAATGAGTGCAGACCTCAAAATGAGGAAGTGATAGTGACATGGAGGAAGAGAAGCTGTTTCCAGCTCTGTTTGATAGGTTCTTTGGAATCACTCACATGAGCCTGTTTTATTCTTAGCAGAGGCCCTTTGCACATCATTCAGTTTATTAGAGTTCACTGGGCAGCTTATAAAGGAACTGGGAGGGAGCCTGACACTATACACCAGAGCCTGTGTTTGTTTTCATTTAATAAAATCCAATTAGTTTTTACAAAGTTGCAAAATCCAAATTGAATCCAGAAAAAAGTTTGGTATGAGATTAAATGATAATTCTGGTTAATTACAGCTCCACATCTGCAATATAATATGCTACATTTCATGTTTAGCTACTTTTCTTCCTGTTTTCCCCCCAGAGCTTTTGACCATATATTATAAAAAACCTATCGATTTAGTTGCTGAGATCTGGGAACATCACTTAAAAGAGAAAATCAAGGTGAATGGTCAAATTAACCGTCCATCACAGTTGACAGACCAACTTTCTGCTTCAGCTTTGAGTCTACCATCCTTACCGTAGTGCTGCACACACAGTTTTTATTGTCAATATTTTGGGTGTGCTCACTTTCAGTTTTACCTCCAAATGAAGTGTTTTAGATAATCTAGATAATTGTAGATGTGTTTACAACTTTTCTGATCATCTGACTTCTCATGCAAAAAAAGGTTTAAGTTATGGATATTTTGACAGGATGGGTAACATTAAATGTCTTGTTTAACTAACATTTGTCTGAACATCAGAAACTGAAACTGTGGACATATTTTGAGCATATCTCCTTTGTGCACAGCTCTAACACTGCCAGAGTTCAGCTGCTGGTTAGGGCAAAAGCTTTGACCAAAATACAACAGACCTTGACCCTGCAGTTTGCATTTGTAAGTGTGATATTTATCTAGTCAAGTAAAGGTCTAGTGTTGAAAGAAACATTTTTGAAAACAAACATAAAAGATAAATGGGGACCATTCTTAAATAGTTGTTCTGCTTTTATCTAATCAAATACATCATGTCCTTATCAAATCAAGCACATTTATCAGTGCAGTCGCCAGCTCTGTTTTTATCACTAGATTTAAGTTCCTCCCCTCACAAGGACGTATTACCTGCAGACAGTAACTACACTTATGAGATCCAGGCAAGAAAGAAACTGCTCAGGAGGTAACTCTCACAGAGGAGGAAGAGGCTTCTGGAAAACCTCCTCCGACCAGTTTCCCCCAAACTGTAAATGGCCATAACTAAATAAATAACATTTTCTTTCAGTCTACAGAGCAAACATTAGTGAGATGGTCCAACCCTACAAGCTACTCTTCATTAGAAGTAGTTAAGCTACAGCAACCCTAACCCTACACTACAAGTTAGTCATGCTAAACACACTGAAGCTATTTTGAGAGTAGCTACCCAACCATTTCTGGGAAACTTTGCTACTCCCCATTACTGGCCTAAAGACTGACTGATTTGTCAGACTTTGGTCCTGAATGATGTCCAGTACACATACAAGGTGGCACAGGAGGTTTGAGTGGTGACACATTGGGATGGGGTCAGAGAGAATACCCAACTCTCCAAAACAGGTCTAAACAAGACCCTGTCACCACCTGTCCCCTCACTAGAACTGCTTGTTCGGTTACAACTGGAGATAAGCAATCACCCTGAGCTGATACACACACTTTTTCAGACCGTGTGCTCATCACACACACACACACACACATATATACCACGCCACCTTCCTTAGGAACGCAGTTGACATGTGCAGAATTGATGCCTTTGCCGATGCTATTGTCTTGCGGTCAAGCTTTGCGTTGTTTCTCTCTTGCAAAGGTCATTCATCATGACAGCATAAAGCTCTGGCCATTAGTGCTTGATGAATGACCTGGCCTACCGGTCAAGCCTTGACCTCCCTCTTCGCCCCTCCCCTTGGTGGGGTAATTTACTCCTTTTCTCAGGACTCAAAGTTTGAAAAGTGTTCAGCCTGTTTGACGTGGAAGGTGGAGCCGTAAGATTCCAGTTGGTCAAGTTTTACTGTATCTATTTGCCCAGTGGCTGGTATTAGTCACACACACATACACACACAAACACACACACAGGATGCTCTCAGTCCTTATCTTTGCTGCTTTTAGGACAGCTGTTGAGTGCTAGCAGCTGACCTCTGACCCCTGGCACCACTAGGCTCCTTCCCTCCCACCAACACCAGCACAACCAGCAGGACAACCCCCACCCCTCTATAAATTCCTTCCCCTTCCAGCTCTGCAGCACTTTGTCTGTCTGGTGTTTCTCCAAATAAGAGTTCAGAAGCATACAGTCCTTTGTACTAAATACACAGATGCTAAAGACGTATCCCACTGGTCATCTGGTCCACTTAACGAAATGAAAAAGATCTTCAGCCATCTTTTTCTACATTTTCTTTTTTTGTGTGTGTGATTTTATTTTAACCACGCCATATGTCAGGAGTTGGGGCCAGCCAGCCACTACTTACATAAATTCCTTTTCCCCCCTTCTCTGTGTGTCTGAAACATATGTGAGAGGCTGGGGGTATTTTAAGGTCATATATAGGACTGAAAAAAACAAGAGAGGGTCTTTACTTTTGATCTCTGCATTGCCTCTCTCTTGTCAACCACATTAAAACCATTTGCTCTCTGCGGAGGTGGGCGGAAGTTTGGGTTTTCGCCTAGAGGGCACTAGTGCCTTCAACATAAGGAACTTCAACGGCAACCTGAACACACACACACACACACACACACACACACAAAGATTGCTGGACTGTACAGCAAGAGTACCAGTGTTCATTGAGCAATACTACAGTTGGAAAACACTCCATTAAGTCGACATTTTCAAAATGCGATTTGACTAAAATAAGTAAAAGTACTTGTTCTTAAAAATGCCCCCTTTCAAAGTATTAAATTATCCATCTATGTGTTACTGCATAGTTTAATATATAGCGTTACATCATATTTTTCAAGTTGCTCATATGTTAAATCTGGATGTGCAAAGTAACTAGAGTACTAACTATAGCTGTTGTAGTTAAAAGTACAGTATTTCTCATATTGACATGTAGTGAAGTACTGGAAAATAAGTAGTAAATAAGTATAAAGTAGTAAAAAGAGAAATACTATAATAAGTAAAGTTCAAATAATTTCAAATTGCAGATTTTGATTTAAATTTGCCACTTCAAACACATGCTTTGGTAACATGGCTGGAGCTGTTAAGTGTGTTGTTAATATTGCTTCAAGATGCAATGCAAGACTGTAAAACCTCAAGCCAAGCCCATTTATACCAACACTTGAGAATGTGAGTACTGCAGTTTAAATGAAGAAATCGTGTTTGGTCCATAGTTTTGACAACTGGTGCATATCACATTTAACACCTGAGCCCTGTTCAGTTTTACTGCATTGCTCAATCACTTTCAAGTTACTGGTAATGGTACATGCTGTTTACATATTTTACACTTTAACCCGTATCTTTTGTTCCGGTGATATCTACTTTAGACCATATGTGGGTTAGCTTGCCAAGTTTATACTGAATTGAAAAAATCTGCAAAAGTTAAAAAAGTGACAAAAAGATTAAGTCCTCACACGTTTCCTCACACTGAGCTTTAAACTTTTACTTAAAAAAATATTTGTTCCAGCTACACTTTTCCAAGTGTATTGAAACAGTACAAATAAAGACTTGAATTGACTCATGATTGTTCTTGGACAGCATTTTAATAATCAAAATGCACTGTGTTTAGGGCAAAGCAGAAAAATCCAGTATTATTGCCAATGAAGGCCAGTAACAGTGCACATCCTCATGCGCACGTCCAGATTTCTGTGTTCACTCAGACTTAATTGTCCTCCCCTCTCCCTCTGCAGTGAGAAAATGTGCAGTGCCAAATGAAATTGAAATCAACTTATGTGTTAAGCAATGAGCAGGGGAGAAAGAGAGGCACAGCAAACTGCACTTGACCGCTCTTGACAATAGTGCCTGCTCCCACCAAATGCACATTGATTAATTAATTAGAATCCCTTATTAGCAAATTGACTGTCTCAGCTGATTATCAAATTCAGTTTCTTTATTAGACGCAGCTGCCGTGCTGCTGCCCCGATGCTCCATCTCTGCTCTCTATCTGAGCAGACCACTCAGCTCCAGAACAGCACTCATCCGGCTGTCTGAAGCAGCCCTCTGTGAACTAACAATCAGACTAGACTCACTGATGATGATTCCTCTGCCAGTGTGTGAATTCATGGTCTGGTGAGACTGGGTCTTGATGTGTTTGTAGTGTTAGACCAATACATGTGGTTGAAGGACCATGCCGGTTGGTTTTTGCAGCCATTAGTTTCTCTTCATTTCTGTAGTGTATGAAAATCATTTAGCAGATTGTTAAAACTAGCATGAGTTGATTTATCTATCACAATAAACATCAAGTTTGCATTAATATTTATCAATATTTATTGTACAAAAATGAATAGATGCCTAGAACTATAGGAACAACCTATAGACATTTCTAAAACACAGCAGCATGCTTTGCAAAGCGGTACGTTGTGATGCAAAGTATGGACAATTTGTAATAAATGGGCTGAAACACACAAAACCAGTGGTTTGATATTTTTACTTTGACCTCTAATTGAGATTTCTTCCTCCACCATAAAACAAAAATCCTAAACAAATGAACATTCACCTACATTGTATTGGGGTGGAGATAGAAATCTTAGACATCTCAAAAACGGACCCATGTAATCCGAAACTATCTTCATGAGTAGAGGTAAATATTTGTTTTTGTGATTTAGTTGAACCAACTTTAACTTATCTACCAAAAACCTGTACGAGTGTGATTTCCTGTGTGAGAGTGAGAGAGCTTGGCAAGGGACTGCAGAAATGAGCTAAAATCAACATTTGTGATACAAGAAAATGGTGAGCAGGCATTTTGTTTGTCACTTGTGCATTCATTGCTGTTATGTATGCCATTTTTGCGAGCTGGAGTCATATGATGATTTGAAATGGTGATAAAGCAAGTGAATGAGGAAACAATCGTCTCATTGACCCTTCAGATAATGATATATTGACCTTAGGCAGCATTCTTTACATCCACACAGTCGTGCGGGCATCACATTGGGCCTCACAAATGACCCTGTTCACCCTGGCTGAGCCAAGAGGAAGGAACCACGGAACCCACACACACACAGTGGAAGTGATGGCTGGCCCATAGCGTAGCCGATGGGTATCTAGCTCCATGCCTCCAGCGCCAGGGGGAATGAAAAAGCCGACAGTGTGAGAGCGCTGACTGGCCGTCGGACCACATGGATGGACCTGTGTAGGGCCATTGTGGCTCATGGCTTTGTCCAGATGGTTCACATACCTTTTTAGTCGTGCTCTGGGTGAGGAATGCGCTCCCTCGGGACGGTTCCCGCTCCTGGAAACAAGGGCCAACATAAACACCCATCCCCAACCCCCATGGCCCTCACCGAAAATCCCTCCAATCCCTGTTAGAGCTGATAATGAGGTTGCAACAGGAAGAGGGGTTAAATAAAACTTTAAAAAGTGTCATGCAACATTAAAATGCAGGTACTGATTGATGTTTTTATCAGGATTTTTTACTTATCCTGTTCCTGGAGGTTTGTGCATGACACTTTTCGGGCAGAATTAAGGATGACAATGAGTATGAGGTTGCAGTGTTCTGAGGAAGACAGTGTGTGTGTGTGTGTGTGAGAGAGAGTGACTGAGTGTGGGATTATAGCCTGACTAATTACCTTGTAAAATGCTGTTCCTTCCATTTAAAACACAGCAATGCCACAATCCCAATAAACAAGCATTATTCCAAACAAAAAGCAGCGAGAGCACGGCCTGGAACCCTCTGTTCCTGCTGTCTTGTAAACAGCAGTCGTCATGGATGGATGATTTTGTTCCATTTTTATCAGTGAGCAGTTAAATGGGTATTTATATTTTGCTATCTTTTGCAAGGGGGAAAAATTCCACATAAGTCTACTCAGCTGTTCTCCAAGATAAGTGTTTATTCTGACATATTTGTACAAGCAGGAATTAGAGACTCTGCCTGTTTACAGTACAACTCTGTGCTCTAGTGTGCCTCTTTTCCCAGCAATGATGGGTTTCAGGTTAATAACAGGGGAATAAAATAATATTTCTTTGTGTTCTGTACATAAGGAGTGTTTTCCTTTTTTGGATGTGTTTATCTGCTGGAGCCAAAAGACAACAGTCTAAATGAGAGGCTGAGCAAAATGTATTTTGAGATGAGAAGAAAGGAAACATCTCGCTCTTGGCTGAGATTTCTCCTACCAGAATAGACAAAGGGACAACAACAGCACAGAGTCGGTGGCATGTGATGTTGGTGTTTCTGCTGCAGTCAAAAACAAAATCCTTCTTTTTTGACTTTGGCTTTAAGGGTTTCTCCAAAAGTTGGAGGACGGCTGGTGTCCCCTGACTTTATCTTTGTGGCTTCGCAGGGCTGCTCTCAGTAGCTCTCTGACACAAAGGACGAAAGCAACTTAAATTTGCAGCCTTGTTGCAACGGTTAAATATGTGTGTTGATGGTGTTTTGATGGTCATTTCTCCCTGATTGATTCTTGTTTTAGCTCAAGCACTGTTATAACACATTTCAAGGGATCCTTGAAAAGGAAAATAATTTCTTTTCTTAATGTTAAAACATAAAAATAATAATATTTTAAACTAATTTCTTATTTTCGCTGGCATTCATTCATTTTGAAACATCAAAATAAACTGGATTGCAGAGCTGCATCGAAGCAAGCAAAGATGTAAGTAGCTCTGTAGTGAAGCAATTGACAAGATTCAGGTCTAAATCAATCAGTATGATGAAAGAAGATGGGAAGATAAGCTTCAGGTTAAAAATGGCTGAAAGCCAGGCAGACTACTGTTTTCTATCCTCTCCACCTCCTCCTTTTCTTCCTCCTCAACTGGTATCGAGGCCCGCGCTCCCTCGCACATCTGTCGGCATGTATCCGCCGCTCAATCGCTCTCGCTGGGCCACGGCGGGTTCCCTAACAGCTCAGTATGGCTCTTCCATTAATCAAAGACACTTCCAGTGTCCCATTACAGAAACACTGCTACTCGGCCTGTCTGAAGCTGACAGCTCGCCAATTCATCTTCTAGGAGGAAAAAAAAGCCATTGTGGCACGCCAGTCGCCTTTACCTGTTCAAACGAAGGGCTGTTAAGAGCGCAGGAAGACCCCTCTGAAATTGTTTTCTCTAGGTCAGGCAAACAACAAAAAAGGTAAATTGCTTGTCTCAGGTAACACACAGGGGAAGTTTGGTGGTGGCAGCGGGTGCGAGGGGGAAGGGGGGTTGGGTGGAGGATTGGGTCAGTGACAAAATAAAAGGATGGAGATGTGTTTGTTAAGAAGCTGATTTCAATGAGGCTACAGGGGATGAAATGCACCGATGCTGTTTACCGAAACGGCCTAAACACTGTCCTGACACCAAAGAAGACCTTCTGCAGAGGCTGCCTGCCACTAAGTACATCTCCTTATACCTCCCCTGCTGCCTGAAGACGACAGGTCAGGGTTTTTTTTTGTTCTTTGTAGTGGTGATGCTGAACACACTGAGGGGAAAATGTAAAACGCTTACATAATTTAAAGAGGAAAAATGTAAGAAAATATATTTTTTTGCCCTCCAATTTCCAGCCGTACAGGGATCAGTTGTCATTCAAAGGTGTAGCAAATAATATATGCACTTGGATGTTGTGGAATAAAGGATTTAGGTAGTATGCTTTTGTTTATCGCTTCAGCTATTATGGCTGAACCTAACCACACTGTTCTTACATTTTTTCGAAAAAATTTAAATGATGTAAAATCACATGTTTATGTAAAATTTAAAGTTTAAAGCTACATTAATTGATTTGTGGCCACTAGGGGGCAAACAATATCCAAAACGAGACCCACACTTCCAACACATTATTGTCTAGAAGAAGAAGGTTTCTGGTATTCATTCTTTTAAGCTCTGGTTTGGTCTCCACCTCTCTCCATCACCATCTGGCTTTGTTCAACATTAGTCGCTAACATTGTCTGCTGTGAATTAACGCAACTTTAAAATGTTGCCCCGGCTCTGCATGATCAAGCTCGAGATAAATGCACAGTATTCTTCCCAATCTATAATTCAAACAACGTCACATTTTCAAGACATACATAGGGCATTAAAGAAAACTTTTCCTCTTCATTTTTGAGTTTTTGAGTCCGCAATAAAAAACACAGGTAGAATCAAGAGTTTGAATCAGTTTGTAGGAAAACGCTGCTGATTTCAACAGTTTTTAAAGTAAACAAATATATATATCTTGTCCTACGTAACACTTACCAGACATCGAACAGACATTGAAATTCTAAGTGGTAGGGGGACTCTTGCGCTAAAAGTAAAGATTAAGTTGACAAAGGTTTCAGTGGTGAAATTGTTTCCACTTAAATCCCTGTTATTATTTTAAAGTAGTTTGCTGGCACCCAGACTGTAAATAGTTTAGCCGGAAAAGGCAAAGAGAACCCCAGCTGTAGCTCAGGGTGTGTGGCTCCAAACTGGCAGCTGTTAAATCCAACATTTTTAGCTTCTTGAAAGAAGAGAAGTGGTGAGCGGCTCATTACCAAACCAAGGTATGATCGGGAAAAAGAAACGCAGTGCTTTGGCCATTTCCTGACAGCGCAGTGTGATGACGTTCTTATTGAGATCAAATCTTTCTTTATAATTAACACTTGGGCAGTGAAAGTGAGTGAGGCCGAATGAGAAAGGACAGCTTGTTCCCTCCCTCCTCCACTCCCCCCAACCTTCCACACCCCCTGGTCGATTTGATTGGCATAATGAGGTGAAGGCTAGTTGGCACAAAGCTGCTCCGGGGGGCAAATGGAGACATTATTATTTTGTGTATGTGTGTAAGAGAGTGTCTTGGCGATTCTCATCCAGGCCCCACTGGGCTATTAATTACCCTCTCTGTAACATGGCATCTGCTGAGACGGGGTGATAGAGCGAGCACTGCCAACATGGGCATGGCTGCTCTCTCTCTGTCTCTTGTCTCCGTGGACCCCAGCTGCAGTCTCGCGCCGTGCTTATTGGATTCTATCTACATGTATGATTGATTCAGCACCTGAACTGTGCTTTTCATGACAAGCAGGCCAAACACACACACAAACACACACACACACGCGGCAGAGAAAAGCACCCCAGCTGGCAAATATTTAACCAACCATGAGACACGCCAAGATGCCTGCTCTGTTCAAGTAGGTTGGGACATTTTCTGAGCAGCTGTTTGATTTGCTGTTCTGGAACAGAAAGGGATAGTTTTCTTACTAAAATAAGTGGTTAGCGTGTGTGTCTGTGTGTGTGTGTGTGTGTGTCTGGGTTTGTCTTCTCGTACTTCTTAAAGCTGCAGTTTTGTGTGCTTCCTGTTTCGGCAGACTGACAGTTCACCTTTGTTCAACTTTGACTATGCTATACTTAAGCTATACCGAGACATAGTAGGCCACCAACTTGTCCAAATGTTGGCCTTTAAGTATTACAAAGTTGCTATTAAATTGTGACATGCATGTATTATATAAATGCCTTATTTATAAAGCAGTATGACAGGCAACCTACGCCATAGATAAGCACCTTGTAAATCTGTGGTATATTTGCATAATCTTTTATATGTGCACTGTCTGACAGGCAGTTTGGTGTGTGTGGTTTTTATTTTTTATTTATTTAAGCAAAATGGTAGGAACTCTTATTTTGGTGTTTCCAGGGTTCCTCCGTTGCAAATGATATCCTATAGCAACCTCCAAGAACACCGAGGTCATGTTCTCAGTATCCTTTTTTCTAGGAATTTTGTGGAGTGAAAAGCAGTTTAGGCCATTATGGAAACTCGCCATGCGCCGGTATAATTTATGACAATATTGGATTGAAAATACGGTACTAAGTTATTATCTGCCACACACACACACACACACACACAGAGGTTGTGCTATGGAGAACATTTAAAGGTCCTGTTTGTCGTATAGCTCGCCATTCCTGCTCCCTGTCCTCCTTCCCACGCGCGCACACACACACACACATAAGTGTCTGGTGAGTCACAGCATTAGCAGTCATATCGATTTCTTCCTTTATGCTTTTTCTAACCAGTTGTAAAGAAAAGGTAGAGCCACCCCACCCTCTCACCGCCAGCCCAAACCCACCACCAAAATCACTGCAGAAATCGACAGAATGATAAACTGTCAAAATGATTGCATCATCCAATGGCATTACTTCACAAGTAGTGTAAAACTTTGCATTTCCTCCTGTTCCTACTGTCTATTCAGTATTCTTTTATAAAGAAACAGTTCCAGCTTAGTGTAATAGGTTAAATCATTGTATTGAACCGAAAGGTCTTTCTACAGTTTCAACCCATCCCAAGAAGCGTGAGTGTTACATTTGGACAAGTTAGTACATTATCTGTCAGATACTACATTATCAGTTGACTGTAGTGGTGTGTGATGTTTTCCTAGCCGGGGTCGGGGAAAGTCTGCTCTCGAGTGAAGGGAGCGACCCCGGCCTGACACCCAGACGTTACTATTTCAGTGTTCTAGCCCTCTGGCCAAAAAGCTGTCAGCACATATTTTATTCTTTCGTTCACACAGTATATTTTCCCTCTCTCCTTCTTTTCTTGTTAGGGCTCTTGTCTCGTGGTCAGCTCTCCTCTGTGTACATAGCAGTGACACTGACCCAGTACAAGGTGTTGATAGGTCCTTACAGTCCGTTAAAGTCATTTAAGGTTTGTTAAAAAGTTTTTAACAAATAATTTAAATTGTTAAATCCTGTTTTGAAAGTTACCAATGCCCCACCGCCCCCCGCCCAATACCCCCCATGTGTCTGTGCAGAATTCTTTGTACTTAAGGAGAACAATGTATCCTATTCCGTCACTAGACGCAGCAGGGCATCACGCTGCTTACCATTTCACCTGCTGCTGCTCTTTTTCTTCTTCTTTCCCATTTATAGTTTAACAGCATTAAAAAAATGCTGTTTGTCACAAAGGGGTCTTGAATTTAGAGGCTGGCAGCTTTAAAACCTTTTACATTTGCCTCCTGGAATTTCACAGTTTAGCTGATGCATACGTAATACTGACTTTTCTTTTCTACTTTCTACATTACAACATCTTTAACTGGTAACTGGCAACAGGTAGCATGGACTGGCCCAGCACAGCCCAACACAGCACTAGTGGACAAAACAATTGAGAAAAAAAAGGCCACCGATTGCTCTGTTATTAGCTATATTTCACACACTCTCTCACACACGCACACACAGACTCTCACATGACCCTCCGCTGTGCGGGCAAAGCCAGTGATTCAAGCCGACAGAAATTCTTGGCACAGACCGCCCACTCTATTCACTGGCTGCTGTTCAGCTGTCATACTAACTCGCTGAAGTTTTCTCCCTCTAATAGGGTGCTGTGCAGAGATGAAGGTACTAATATAAGCTGTGGCAGTTATAGGTAATATGTTTATCCATAGTTAACTACACGTTTTAGGTCAGATATGATGAGAATGAAGGGTGCTGCCGTGTGACAGCATTAAAGAAGAGACATCAGGTATGAATAAGAACAGAGCAGGCTGTGGTTACATAATATACATAAATGATTCCCAAAGTCAGGTTTAGAACCTCCAGGGAATATCAGGGGCTGCCAGAAATAGGAGCAATTGTCATGCTTCATTATCTTTTTGCTTCCTTTGAGTTGAGCTTAGTTTGTAGTAAGTCATATTTAATGCAGTTCTTTCCCCATAAGGTTTAACACATTATATTATGAAAGGAAAGTTTGGATCCCAGAATTTGTCTTGTGGGCACAACTGACTATATAGGACTAGGACTAGTCTTACTAGTAATTTATTAAAGTGGTTACTAATTGAGTTTGTAAAATGTGGAAGTCTTGATCAAACCAACAGGTCCAAAGTCTCCCAAAAATGTAATTTGACGATTGAAGATTTTGTTATTTATCTTTAAAAATGACGATCACGATCATCAAAACCGTGAATATGATTTTGATTAGCTGAACAACTGTAATGAGTTAATCAAGTAATTAAGGTTAACAGCATTTTACACATAATATCTAATAATAATAATAATGATGATATATACAAAGAGTATAATGTGTATACATTTTACTTTATAGCTGACCATATGTACACAATCTAGGTGGAAGTACTCAATGGCCATGAAAAAGAAAACAATCATTCACTCATGCTATGGTACTATGATGTGTACAGAAATATACCAGTGTATTACACACTCTCACCCCCCGTGCACACACACACTCTCTTTGAGATGAGAGCGACTTGTTTACTGCAGCCCCGCAGAGCTCCGGCTGGGGCTGTTTGGGATGCCCGTGGGTGCTGTGCAACTCTGGGAAGGCAGACGTGCGGTGAATGACAGTGCAGATGGCCTAGCGCCACCGCCACCACCTGAACCTCCCCAAGCTGCCCCCCCCCCCCCCACACACACACACACACACTCACACACGAGTTCCCGAGGTCAGACACATCAAAACAACTTGCCCGTGGCCATCTCAAGTGTCAAAATAAGTCCCTGCAAACTCTTTTTCTTCACGAACACTGTGATTTCCCTCAGCATGGATACAGTCATTCCTGCTAATAATCTCATCTGTGTTATTTTCCATGGACAGACACACAAAAGCCAAACACGCACACACAGCCTCTCTCTGAGACACACAAACACACTGGCCTGCCACTATCTTTTTCCCAGAATGCGATCTGTCCGGAGTTACGAGGCGTACAGTAAATCAATCCCAGAGGCATTGCATAATAGTTTGAGAGCTGTGTCCAAATACCAAAATAATCACCTTGTCAACTGGTCCACTCTGGATCGCGCTGGCTACAAATAATAAAATCACAAGGTCTCTCTGCCGTTTCTAGACAAACAAGAGTGTTTACTCTGAGCAGAATTATGAAGTTAGGACACTGCTGTTGACGAAATATTGACAGTGAACCAGTATTTCCTGAGATAAAAAACATCTGGTCAACAGTAGTAGTCATAATAATGGAGCAATCACATGTCATGAAATAAGTCGTGCAGAACTGCATAAGCATGGCCGACTTATTTAGATTATTAATCGTTCGTACTCTACACTTTGAAGTCTTTGTGTCTCTTTGTGACTACAACATTTGTCATTTGTAAACCATTGAAATTTAAACATTCTTCAGCTTTTATATCAATCTAAAGAATTAGTCTGTTATCAGCCTGTGCAACTTTACTGGCAGATTAAAATAACACAGGAAAGGATGTGAGACAGTGGTCAGTAAAGTTCGAGTGCATATTCATGGGGTCTAAAAAACTATATAAACCTTTAAACTGACAGGCCACACTGACCTACACAGAGAAATAGAGCCAACAGATTTACTAATCTTGTACCTTGCTTTGTCTAAGGTGCAGCAAGCTCTTCTTTGCCAACATTAATATTTACAATAGAAAGATTACTTAGAAATGTGTAACTTTGCTTGTAATTATAAATCAGCCAATCAATACCATTTAAAATATTAAATTCAGTTGTTTTTGTTTTTAATGTTGGCAGTTTTCACATGAAGCCATTTGGATTCTCACTTTGCTATTAAATGCAACAAAGACAAAACTTCTCACCAAGGTCAAAGTTTGATCCAGTGTCATCTAATCAAATCTGAACTCCTCCACTCACATACTCCCTGCCACTATCTGCATTTAACTGCTTTTTTGTGAGTGCTGTGCCATCACACAGGTTGTTGTTGTCGTCGTTCTTGTTGCGAAATGCAGCTTTTATTGATGTAACAGGTGCTTAGCTCGACTGTGGCAGTCAAAATAACACATCTCCTCCTCTGTTTGGCTTTCAGAATGGAAGCTAAACTTAGACATCTTTGAGGTTTTTCTGTCACTTGATGGAAGGTGATGCCAATGCATAATGCATGAGGAGAGAGGGAAGACTTCGTCTGGCTGCTTTTTATAGACCACCAAAGCTCTGCTGCTGCACACACACTCACACATACAGAGACGCACACATGGAGGAGCCAAACGTCTCACTCGATGCGATGTAACCTCTCACAGATCAAGAAAGCAGGAGCAGAGGAAAAACAGGAATCTAGCAAACTGGCAACATTGTCGAGAATAAAAAAAAAAAAAAAAGAAACAACAAGACGAAACAGAAATGTTGACGTGCTATTTTCAGATGGCAAGGTCTTTTGATGCACAAACCAAAAGAGAGGCAGGGGGAAGGGAACAGCGGGGCTGGTGTTTGTCTCAGAGATGGGCTTTAACAGAAATACTTTATACGTGTGATCTTACACGCTCTCCCTCGTCTTTGTTCCCACCGTTCCAACACTTCAGTGGAAGTGTCTTTTAGGTCTAGTTAAAATGAGAAATAAAGAGTTATCACACAAGGGGGGGAACTGGGGATGTCAAATTATTTGCAGGCAAAGCCGAGCTTCCACTTTTGATCGCAGACTTCGCAAACACCATTTGCTGCCCTCAAAAGTGTGGAGCTATTTTCTCCTCATCCCCGTAATCCTTATTTAACCAGGCTGGTTGACTAAGAGCACACTGTCATTTATAGTAATAACCTGGGGGAGAAACTGCAGGGAGCTGAGCATATACACGCTCACACCTGTGTGCTGCCCAGTACCACCACATAGTGACAGACCAAAGTCACTCTGCTAACTAACACTTCGTCTGCTGCAATGTTTTGCCAATGTTTTTTGGGGTCAAGGATATCAATTAAAGAAAGAAAAGTGCCGCATGCTTTAAAAGGTTGTGTATTCATTGTTCTAAAACCTCCATGTCTCTCATTTCTCTACAAGAGAACATGTCTATGTTTACTGTGTGTTATGTAGCACATTTCACAGTCAGGTGCCTGATAACTAACTTGCATGTGGGTTCCTCCAGCAGCAGCACCGCCCTTCTGTTGTGAACTGTTTTTCTGTTCTTTTTCCGGTTTGTTCAATCTTGTGATTCAGTTCGACTCACTCACTCACAGGAACTGCTCACTTTAAATGATTAGTTCTTAAGTAGGCTGCTGAGAAGTTCGAAGACAACACCCTTAGTATTTGGGGTTTCTATGTCTTACCAAGGGGTAACATTTTCTCCTGCTAGTCTGGGGATTTGAACTGAAACCTCTGGGTCATATTCTCTCTTCACTGTCACCTTTTATTGAATAACAGAACTTTGTCAAATGGGGAAAGCACTTCACACTGAGTGGAACTGTAGGAGAGAGGGTGAAATGGCTTCCTGAGTAACGCTGAGGGTATTAGAGAGTGAATCCTACCTTCTAAGCTTTGGGGGAATTCTGGTATCTAACTGGGATTAACTTGAAATAGTGTCTTACTGCCCAGGAAGCACAATTAGAAGTTCCTAGGATTATTCCCTTTCTATTACCTGAGAACCCAGGCTCTTCCACACATATATGCTCCATCAAACTTGGTGGGGATAATTAGTGCGAATGTAAATCGAAACTTATTTTTTATCTGTGACTATCGAGCTGTGACACAAACTCTGTTACGTAATTATTGAGACTTCAGTAAACTTATTATCAACAAAAATCTTCCTCTTTCAGATCAGGTAAAAAAGGCAAAAAAACAAGACATGCATGGATGAAATTGTTAAGATCGAGTAAGATGGTGAACGTGTCTGAATAAAGCCATATGGAAAATGAATGTAAGCAGCACTTATGTCTCAATGATACAAAACCATAATGGATAAATGAAGCCAGTGATTTTTTTGTCTTCCATGCATGAAAGGGGTTTAGAGGCCTTGAGAGCATGCTGGCATTTTAAATGTAGATTTTATTCTCAGTAAGGGAAGCTATTATAACATGGTTGTATTAAATAATACAAAACTTTTCTCAGTATACGGCATGATAGCTGCATTGTTTCAGTAGCTTACCCAGGTCAGAATGCATATTGGCTCTATTCATCCATCTCCATCACACACATCGTCCTCTTGTTCTTTGAAACGAGTAGCGGAGACACATGTTGGCTACTGGAAGCAAACTGATTTATTGGTATATATTTATTGGTTATAAATGTGGTCCCTAGAGACACAAAATGCTGCATGTAGCACCTTCAGGTTACATGTAACGCCATTAGGAGTTTGTGCAATACATTAATTAGTACTGTAGGTTAGGACACCTCTTGTGGGCTAACTCAGACATGACTGATTGGATTTTAATGAAACTTGCGGATCTCGTTAATCTAACTTCTTACAACCAGCTGTCAAAAATGCAGTCATTATCAGAATTGTACTGATCGGATTTTGACAAAAGTTGAGAGAGATGACAAATCTCACCACCACCGAAGGCTGGCATCACAACAATTACAGGTGACACACTATATGTTCCTGATTGGCTGAGACGGGGAGTGTGTCACTCAAGAAAGCAAACATGTTTACTGTTGTTAATTCTTTCATTGTTTTTACCCTGACAACGTGATATAGCTTTTTTTCTTCCCCTGAGACGCCCACAGGGCAAATATGGGGGTGGTAGTGTCTGTAATATTATAAATAACACAGTGAGGATGAAAGGCAGTGGCACTCCCCCTCCCCATCCTTCTGTCTCTCCTCTTTTCCTCCTGCCCTGCTACTCATCTATGCTCAACACGAGTGCCTCGGCGTTTGCGTGTGTGGCTTGAATTTATATGAACGTCTCCTCGGAGGGGGACAACGGGGGCCAAGTCATTGATATGTGCAGGAGGACTCAGGATAAACAGCCCACGCCGACCGGTGTTACGCCAGCCTTCCTGATACATTTTGATTGAGCAAAGACAGAGGGGTGGGGTGAGGTTGGGAGGCCAGTGGCATTGGGGAGGCTTAAAAGCAGGGATAAAATGACAGAAAGGGAGCTTTTTTTGTACCTGCCTCTTCAGACTGCCACAAAATGGACCCATGTAAATGTTATCACACACAGCGCCTTACTGGCCTGTGTGTGTGTGTGTGTGTGTGTGTGTGTGTGTGTGTCACTGAGCTTTGGAGGAATTCAACAAATAGCCTCTGAACATCGGCTGCTATTCAGTTACATCTGGATCAGATTTTCCTTTTGTTTCCTTCCTGATGATCCTTTTATTTCATTGAACGCCACTGCCACTATTCCCCTCGCACCCTCTTACTTCTCCCACCACGTTTGTCTGTGTGACATGGTCAGCCCCCTAATGGACTGGAAATTCACGTTGAAAAAAAAGTCCCTTCTTCCTCCTCTCCATCTCTCCCTGTCAGAAAACCAAAATAAGAGGTGGCGGCCGCACACTGCGCCACTTATGGCCACATTAGGATCAGCCTCCAAAGTGTCACTGAATCGCCTCGTGCATCATTTTGCCTTTGTTCACCATGACATGGAGTTGCTTGTGCAGCAATGGTCCTTTTCCACCCTATGCTTTTATCCCTAAATGGATTGGTTGGGCTCTTACTTCTAGAGTGCATTATCCCACTTATACCATGGATAATTTTTAAAACAAGTATTTTTATTGCCCCGTGTCTGAGGTGCAGTGCTTCTTGACCTGTGTTTGCTGTTAACGTCACATTGCATGCTCTGTTACTGCCTTGCAATTGTGTCATCTTATAAAAACTAAAATCTCCTCATCAGCACATGGAGTTAAAGGTGTAATTTGGACCATTAGTGGAAACATTCATACATTCATCATGTTTGTTAGACCTTAAAGTTGCATTAATACTGCTAGCTGAAAACACAAGATTGTCTATCATCTTTTTAAAAAGTGCTTTCTGCGAACATAATTTACACATCCAGCAGACACAGAATAACATTAGCATGCATTTGGAGACAAACATCTGCCTCTTGCCTGTCAGACGGTCAACAGCTTTCACCATCTAGTGGCTAACTTTATTTGTCGTGTGGTGCTGGTCAGGTAGCCTAATGGGCATATCAAGGCTTTTTCAATGAAAACAGCTGCCTGCTTCCTGTTGTGATCAGTGAGAGCAGAGATTGCGGGCCGGTAAACCAAAATAACGTGCTTCAAGAGGCTAAAAAGCTTTACACATAATCATTTGATCCATTGTTAATATGGCAATATTGATTAGTGCTGCTTTAAGAGTAGACAGAATGCGTTTGGAGAGAAACAAAAACGGTGTAAAAGAGTAGGTTCAAATGAATGCCCACGTGAGATGCTCACCACTACTTAAGTACGCGGCCCACTCACTGGCCGTCCGTTCCCCAATTATCAGTTCTTTTTCTTCTGAGCAACAGAATTAATGAACAAACGGTCACACACACACACACACACACACACACACTGCCTTTCTTCAATTTACCACCTCTTATCAATTGCCTCCCTTTATCTTTTAGTGTTTTCTTCTCTCCATCTTAACCCCCCCATTCCTCTCTTTGCAAAGCTTTTATTTACGAACATCGTTTCAGGTTGTTTTATAGCTCCCTTCAGGAACGAAGGATGGAGGAAAAAATGGAAAAAATAAAAGATGAAAGGACAGATGAGGATAGAGAACAATGCTCAAGGCAGCCGAGGGAGAAATAGATTTTAGGCAAGCAATGTGAAATAAGTGCAAGTTATCAAGCATGGCTTTTTCTTTTTTCTCAAATAGTTTGGTGATTTAAAATAAATGGTGATGTGAGCTGAGGAGAGTGTCAGCACGAGTTTTCAAGCAGACTCATTTGATTTAATGAGATTTGGCAGTAGTTCCAAAAATCCAATCATAGGAAATCTGGATGACTCAAAGCCATGAAAGGACCATGGAGGTGTTTGAGTAGTTTTATTTGTTGCAGTGTGTAGTATCAGTAGATTGCCTTATTACCAGTTACTCTTTTAATGGTGTCATATTGCAAGTAGAGGGGGCAGGTGAAAAGCTTGGGTCTTTATTTCACCAAATGTACTGCTAGTTATGATATATGGCCAACCAAGTCCAGCGGCAAAATGGGTAGAAAAAAAGTACAGAATTACACGCGGCAAGCTGTTACGGCTCAATAACCCAGGCCTGTAATCGGCTCACATTTCAAACACACACCCTGGCGTACAGGCAGCCCTTGGTTGGGCTGTTTTTTACGAGAAAGCACACCGCACGAGGTGATCAGCATATGTTTTGTTGACATAAATTTTAAATTTATTGCCGTTGTCAAAAGTGACTGTTGGACAAAGTCGATTATTAACTGAGTAAATGGCCTGAGAGAGTTTTATGTGAACTTCCTTAATGGCTACAGTCAGTCTGTTTCAAATCACCCTCCCTCCCTCCCTGAGCTCCCACCCACCACACACACACACACACACACACACACACACACACACACCTCTCATCATCTATTTCAGAAGCACAACATGA